>LLCB01000230.1:0-96484 GCA_001414345.1 Hymenoscyphus infarciens | reverse complement strand
CTCTCTTACGTTTAAAGGATTTTACTTACTTTATTAGCTTAGAATATATAATAATATATAATTAAAAGAGAACGTTTTATAATATAATTATAATTATAAGTAACCTTTCTTAGAGATATATTTAGTAAAGCGTAAGTTTCTTAGTAATATAAGTAAAGCCTCTTAATTTAAGAGTCTTTTAACTAAATCTTTATAGTCTACTATATCTAATACTCTTAATTATCTTATAAAAGACTATTATAAGATAATACTCTTAATTTAGCTTTATCTTTTAATTTAAAATATTATTAAATATTAAGAAATAACCTAATACTCTTTTAACTATATAGAGTAATAGTCTTATTTAAGATCTAGATATATATAACAAAGTATTATAAGAGATAGTATTTTAATATTTTAATTACTTTTAATACTAGTGCTTTATAATAATACCTAGAATATACTTAATAGTCACTTACTCTTAGAAGCTTTTTACTTTTATATTTACTCTATAAGTAATATAGAAAGTAATCTAATTTAATACTAATTAAAAAGCTAATCTTTTGTTTAAAAGATAATTCTTAATTTAAGAGATTTATAAATAAAAAGAGATTAATTAAAGTATACTAGCTAGTATATAGATAAGTAAAGTAGAGATTTACTTTTAACTTAAGAGACTTTTATACTTATTAAATAAATAATACTAATACTAAATACTTTAAATAGCTAAATATATATATATAATAAATATTAATATACTCTAGCTAGTAGATATATAGATAAATAAGAGATTCTATTCTTAAATTAAGAGGCTTTTATACTTATTTAAGAGATATTACTAATATTAAATACTCTAGCTAGTAATAGATATATATATATAATATAAATATAAAAGTATTCTAGCTAGTAGAGATATAGGTAAATAAGAGATAGTCTCTTAATTTAAGAGACTTTTAAGCTTATTTAGTAGATAATACTTACTCTAGCTAGTAATATATATATATATATATTATAAAAGTAATCTAGCTAGTAGAGATATAAGTAATTAAGAGATTCTACTCTTAAATTAAGAGACTTTTATACTTACTTAAGAGATAATAGTAATATTAAATACTCTAGCTAAAAATATATATATATATAAAAGTATTCTAACTAGTAGAGATATAAGTAAATAAGAGATAGTCTCTTAATTTAAGAGACCTTTAAGCTTATTTAGTAGATAATACTAATATTAAATACTCTAGCTAGTAATATATATATATATTATAAAAGTAATCTAGCTAGTAGAGATATAAGTAATTAAGAGATAGTCTCTTAATTTAAGAGACTTTTATACTTACTTAAGAGATAATACTATTATTAAATACTTTAAATAGCTATATATATATATTTATACTCTAGCTAGTAGATATATAGATAAATAAGAGATTCTACTCTTAAATTAAGAGGCTTTTATACTTAATTAAAAGATAATACTAATATTAAATACTCTAGCTAGTAATATATATAATAAATAAAAGTATTCTAGCTAATAGAGATATAAGTAAATAAGAGATTTACTCTTAATTTAAGAGACTTTTAAGAGGCTCTTTTCTAGTACTTTTATAGTATAAACAAGCACTTTTAGAGTATTAAAAGAGGCGTGGCTAAAGAGGCGTAGCTAAAGAGGCGTAGCTAACCGAGGAGGTCGGTTAACAGTTTAGACCTAGGCGTCCTATAAAAGTAGACTATCAACCACCTACTCTAGGAGCGCTTCGCACATGCTATATAGTAAAAATACTATAGGTGCCTATACTAATAGGAAGAGAGCTTCTAACCTGCTAGTTGACAGTTCTAGGCGTGGTATAGATAGAATATTAGGAGTAAGACATTTGAGATATATAGTAAGGCGGGAGTAACACTTCAAAAGTTAAGTATAACGTATAGGTAGTACTATCTTTTACTTTATACTTTATAGATAAAGTAATTAGTATTTAAATAATTAATATATCTATTTATCTTTTAAAATAAAGCTCTTTTAGAGGAGTGGTGTTAATAGAGAGATATTAGTGGTTAGGGCATATAACATAGGTCGTATTTACACGTATTACTTTAGATCGCGACAGCGCTACTAAAAAGAGTCTAATTTAGATGATTTTAAGTATATTAGATGCGTAATTGCTTGCTCTTTAGATGTATGTAGATTAGTATATAGTAGGGTGGTGTTATTCTAATATATTATATATAAAAGGGAGTATATATAAATAGGTGGTTTTAGGGTGGGGTTAGGGCTGAGACTTGGCGCTCTTAGCATGGGGCTAGGGCCGAATCGGGGCTAGGGCTAAATCGCAAAACTGTCAACCGCGCCATCTTGCATCCTAATTCTCAAGCTGTTTTTGTGGGGGAGTGACATGGTTCCTGGATTTCACGTGTTAGAGGGGTTAAACTAGTTTGGGTAGTAAATTCACCTTTGGTTTCTTATCGCGCCGCGATCGGGTTCTGCCCCTCCTCTGAGTCCTCACCTTCTCAATTGAAACCTCAACTTGTTCGTCGCAAAGAATTAGAACTCGAAAATCAATTCTCGAGATGGCTTCAAATGGATCCGCTCAGTCAGAAATGACATTAACTGTTCTAGGATGTGGTAAGTTCCTGTCCTTTCCTCGTGCGCTTCAAGAAAAAAGCTAATCATCCAACCCCTCTAGGAACGATGGGAATAGCAATCCTCTCCGGAATCCTTTCCTCACTCCACGACCTCTCCCTCCCCAAATCACCCTTTCTCCCTCCCACATCCGGCTCCTCAACCCCCGCAGAAGAACTCCCCGAACGTCTCCCCTCCAAATTCATAGCCTGTGTCCGTCGCCCTGAATCCGCGCGAAGAATCAAGAAGGAACTAGCAGCGCACATCAAATCCGTCAAGATATTCCAGAATGATAACGTCGCAGCTTGTCAGGAAGCAGATGTCATTCTATTGGGTTGCAAACCATACATGGTCGAGGACATCCTCAAAGAACCCGGTATGGTCGAAGCCCTCAAGGGGAAACTTCTCATCAGCATCTGCGCCGGATTACAATCAGATCAGATATACTCCTACCTCTACTCCTCCACCCCCACCGACCCCGAAAAAGAGGGATTGTGTAGAGTAGTCCGCGCAATGCCCAACACCGCCTCTGCAATAAAAGAATCCATGACTGTAATCGCAACCTCCACCCCTCCACTCCCAGCCCCAGTCTCGAGCCTGGTAACTTGGATATTCAAACGCATAGGCTCAGTCGTGCACCTCCCAGCAAGCAACATGGACGCCAGTACCGCCCTTTGCGGCAGTGGACCTGCATTTTTCGCCCTGATGTTGGAGGCTACGATCGATGGAGCCGTGGCCATGGGGTTGCCCCGGGCAGAAGCACAGCGTATGGCAGCGCAGACCATGAGGGGAGCTGCGGGTTTGGTCTTAGCTGGGGAACATCCTGCGTTATTGAGGGATAAAGTGAGTACGCCTGGTGGATGTACAATTGGGGGGCTTTTAGTCCTGGAGGAGGGGAGGGTGAGGGGCACCGTTGCAAGGGCTGTGAGAGAAGCTACCGTTGTTGCGTCACAACTTGGGAAGGGAGTTCAGGGTGTTAATGGGACGAGGTTTTAAAGAAAAGTTTAGAGGTCTTTTTCAAAATGTAGAAAAAAGTTTTTGATGCTTAGTACAAGTACCTGGAAGATAGGTTTACTTGATGATATCAACCGCATCACAGTACTTCTACTCTTTTAAAGTGCCGCTTTTGTAGGGGAGGGGATGAAAGTGGTATTCGGCTCTGAAGAGTCAAAATACTTGGTAGAATAGCCATGGTTAAAATATAGCAGTACAACTTTCCTCGGAAGGTAGAATCAGATTTTCACAATATGAGCAGTGTGAACGATAAAAAGAGTAAACTAGAGGAACAGATAATTGGTTGTTCTTATTCTTGAGCAACTACTCTGAAAATATCTTAGTTGCAGAGATTAAGAAGCCGGGCCTTGAAATTCGGGGACATGAACTCGCGTTGGACATTGTAAGTAGTGATCTTACGTACAAGACAACATCATGAGGCATGTAACATGAAACTCGTATATAAGATAAATGGTCTTTTCTCTACTGTGTTGTAATTTGCGTGTAAATTTCCAATTCTTATTCATGGGCCTGGTGGGCTGTACGCGTGAGAAGTAGAGGTAATTTTCTTGGTGCCGCTACTTACTTGATGTCTACCGCGAGAGGAGAATGACACCTCCCTCAAGTAAGTAAATAGAGCAAATAGATAATGGCTATGGTTGTATAAAAAGAGTGTACGGAAGTAGGTGAAAGGAGTAGAGAATATGTTTATTCTAGGAATGGTTTCATGCTTGAATTCAAAGTGATGGTGTAAAAAACCAATCTTACTCCATGTGTGATTAAGAATTGGGACTTGTTGAGGCTTAAGTTGTTGGAAGATTGGTTTAATTGCTTTACTTTCGACAACCCCAGCTTGAAAATCCTACCATATTGCTTTATATGCTCTGCCATTCCCTCCCTCGTATATCTTCTCCATGGAATACCCCAAGCAGGGTACTTATCAAATGTAATGTTTTGCTGATATGGCTCGTTCTTGAAAACCAAATCCTGTCCCGCACATATACAACAAAAGACCTCGTCATCCCATTATTTTGTTTAGTATAGTCCTTGAATGACGGCAATATAGCGAGCATAACTAGGAGCTTAATCCACAAAACTCCCCTGTAATTTTAGAGGATGCGGCCACCTATCCTCTTCCTTCTCAGCGGAACGGTATGCCCGGTAATCAAATAACAATCATGGTTTTGTTAACAATGCTTGTCCATCTCCGCCGTATATACCGGGAGGAAGCATCACACGGGGGACCTTAATGTTTTTGGGGTTTGCAAGTTCGTCGGGTTTCCATGCAGTTGGTACTGATTGTGCTGCTAGATGTAGGTTTTCTCTCCAGCATTTATAACAGCAACTCGATGGAGTGATGAGGTAAAGCATGTCGCCAAAGTGTGAACACAATTCGCAATTTAGCTTCCGAATACACCGAGCCAGACTGCCTAGATCAAAACTGCATTGAAGTTCTACCACTGAGCCGAGCGACTTGGGGAAAGTGGCGACGTCGATAAAAATTTGCATCGACTCAACTATTCCTTGGGAGTGTTGATTCACCTCCCGAAATGCGATCACAGAAGTCATGTCCAGAATTGAGAGTATGTCGGTGATAATTTAAAATGGCAATTGATCGAAGAGGCCTAGAGATGGGGGTGATGAGGATGAAAGTTCTGGGAGATCGTTTGGTTCATCATCTTGGCGAAGTCTTAATTGAAGCAATGGTTTGAAAGCGCCCGTCTCTTTCTCAAATCGTCGCCGAAGAAAAATCCCGGACGGGGAGCATTGCATGTATATTCTTCGCATTCCACGACATGCGTAAGTCTTTCAACCATTCTCCGGGGGAAAACTCCTTGTTTCTTGGGTGAAATTGTTTCTGTAAGGCGGCCGCGAGAGACATAAATAGCTCTCGTTGCACCAAACTTTTGGGACAATTGAAGCCAATTGTTCTAAAGGACGTGGGTTAATAGTCGAAGTTGTCCTAATTCTTTAAAACAATTACTTTGAATTATTCCAGGAAGCTAGAAGAATAAGACTTATTTATTGCTCCTTTTAATTTCCATCAGGAAAGAGAGGATCTCGCTTAACCTCTTGCTTGATCTTGGTGGTGACAGATAGCTGGCTGTCAATGGAACAAACATATGAGAAGGTCTCGTTCTAGCTTGATTTTAAACTACCCTGTGCCCTGGAAACCAGGAGTTCTTTGAGTGGTGGCTCTTGCCTCGCAAAATGGCCTGGCACGTGCTCTCACGACCGATCCCCAGGAGTTCATCGCGCCTTCCCTCTGGAACCCAACATGTTTTTGAAATCGCCACTATTCTTGTAGACAATGAACGCGGCAGTCAATAGATATCTCATCAATTCAATCTCATGGGATAATCTAAAGTAATTACCTTAGATAATCTCTCTCGAAGAATTGAACTCAGTGTTCCAAACCATCTGGGTCAATGTCTGAAATTGTTCCAGGTGTGTGAATTAATTAACGAACGGATGAGAGTTGGGAAGGCAGGTGCGAGTCTAAAGCAGTTACTGCCTCTTTCATTGTCCTTACTTGACTGACTTCATGAATTGCAAGGCTTCCACCCTACACATCATTACAACATCCCATCTATTATCCTCACCATCACCTCGAACATTGATTATTACGATGGCCCACCCTCTTGCACCTAGGAATTTGATGAACCGTTGTTCCAGCATTGCAAGAGATGTTTTCGGGACCGACAAGACCATTGCTGAAGAGGGATTGCAAGGGAAGGGGGATGGGCCCACAGTTCTTCCCTCGCTTACCCAATGCATGTATGACTTCAACCTCGCATCTTTGCACATCACAAGAGAGTATCGGGAATATAGGTACCCTACCATCAGTGGACCCTATCCACCTTCCGTGGCATCCCTAGAGAACCTCAAGCAAACCATGATCAAGGATTTAAAGCTTGAAACACACCATCGAGGCCATTACCTACTTATTCGATTTGTTTGTCAAGCACTACATTGGGGGCCAGTTATGAATGTTGTAGAGGACGAAAATGGGAATGGGGTACAATTTTCTCTATACTATCCCAATCCGAGTATGGTCGGCGGATTTCAAAACATGCTCAGGGCAGAAAGCGTTATCATTCTCAAGGAGCCATACTTCAAACTTGGAACGAACGGAAAATATGAGATCAGGGTTGACCACTACACCGACATGGTTCGGCTGACCGACGACGATTCTAGGATCCCCGACCAGTGGAAAAAGCCAAGTCTGGATGATCCAATCAGCGCCGTTTCACGAGGAGCTGATTTTGGGAGGAAAGGTGACATTCTTCAAGCAATCGCAGCGTTCGTTTGGCCACACATTCATTGCCTTGGTATTCTGATTCTCTAACATTTTTACTAGGTTTTCCATGGGTCTCCGATCGTGTTTGAATCCAGCGCTGACAAGACATCTGTACATGTGCAGAGCTTTTGGGAATATGGGTTATGGAGCGTTTGATGCCACATTGTGCGATGTTTCTCTCACCATCAACCCAAAGGAGAGAACTATAGCAGAACTATACTTTGGCTCACTGGCACTTTGCCGTTTAAGAAGATTCGAAGAAGCACTCGAACTTCAGGAAATTATTGTTGAGACGTTTCCTGACCATCGCCTGGGCCGAGACCTCCAGCACGGCCTCGAACAAACTCGTCTCCGAATATCGGAACAGGAGAATGGGGTATACGATTTCAACACCATGTATGGCGTAGCAAATACAAAAACACCTCTGATTGAACGCGGAACTTTCACGGGGCCAGTTGAAATACGAGAATCAAAAGGTCGCGGCAGAGGATTGTTCACAACGAGACGAGTGAAAGTCGGGGATCTGCTGCTCTGCGAAAAAGCCTTTTATTACTGCCGGGCTGCGCCGCGAGGAGAAAAGACAAAAGCTGCTTCTCAGTCCTTGTCAGTCTCCACTGAGCTCGTAAATATACCGCAAGAAGTAATCACTCGAGAAACCCAAGTAGTGCTGCTTAGTATGATCGTCAGCAAACTGGTTCTCAATCCTTCACTACAACCGTCTTTTGAAGATCTGGTCCATGGCGAGTACGAGGGTGTCAAGGGAAGTTCAGTTGATGGTGCTCCTGTGGTTGACACGTAAGTTCTCAAGTATCAGGCTTCTCTTCCCAGAACCTTTCCTAACTCCTTGCAGTTTCCTCATAGCAGACACAATTCAGCGCAATGGTATTGAGTGCCCCATGACCTCAAGAGAGACCATTAGAGACGCAGAGTTAAACCGGATCAGCAAATATAAATTGGGTAGTCAGCCTGCAAGTGGTGGGAATCGACGCACAGCTGGCGTCTGGATTCTAGCATCCTACATCAATCATTCTTGCGATCCAAATTGTACGCGTACTTTCATCGGAGACATGCAAATCGTGAGAGCAGCGCGAGACATACCAGCCGATGTAGAGCTAACATTTTCTTACGTTATTCCCGACGACTTCGCAAAGATGGCCAATGTTGGCGCATGGGGTTTCCACTGCTATTGTTCCATCTGCGTTGCTGACCACGCAACTTCTTATGGGGTGAAGGCTCAGAGAATCAAGTTGCGGGAAACCTTTTCCTCCCAAAATACCACTGTCGAAAGAAGAAAGAAGATTCTAGAGCAATTCCGAAGCACGTACGCACAACCACCTTCCGAGGTCCCGAGGCTTCAAATGTTTCCCATGCACCAGTCGATGATAGAGCAAGTCAGATTTGGGGCTCCGGAAGTATTGATCAGCCACTTGCTCGCCGCCCTGGAAAGTCTAGGTTTTATCATCGAACTTGAAGGCACTCAAAATTGGTTATCTCCAAATCCAAGAATTACTGTGCGGAGATGGGGCTTCCCTCATCGGGGAGTTACGTTGGTCTGGGTGATGCTTCGGAACGTGTACAAGGCACAAGGGAGGAATACACTTTCGGAGCAGGTACATGAGTTTGCCAGGATATCGTATATGTTGCTGGTAGGGGAGGATGCAACGTTCGCTTAGGAAACACTTGGGATGAACATGGCCAATAGCGATTCAGGCCATACTTTGGTTACTACACTGTAAATAATTAGCGATAGCATGTTGTCTATCCAGTTTTAACTTCATCTCTCTGATAAGAGCTGGGAGGAAGATATCTTTTTCCGATATTGTAAGAGAAGATCTAGAGGGATTAGAAAGTGTATTTCTTAATCATCCTAAACTCTCTTGTGTTATTCTTGGGAATTTCTTCTCATCATCTTTTTCTCAACTCATCCTTAATGCCAAGCCAATCTAAAGGGTTCAATCAATATTAGCCATTACCACGCCTCAGCAACGACAAGGTACATCGATATTTACAACTATGTAATTGTCCTATAAGACTTTCTAGATGTTTTTGAAGTACCATGTGTCCTGGGTAGAAAGCCTGTCTCCCTTACAACTTTAAAAGAAGGGTACTTACTACTTTACTGTTAGGATGCCTTTGAAAGAGGTTCGAAAGAATTTATACTTTGTTTAAAAGTATCGAGAGATATAAAAGTCAGGAGGCTGAATTCTACTACATTATATCTGGGATATTTTTCATCTCTTCTACTTGAAAAGATTTTGAAAGGAAGAGAGCGAGATAGAGAAATATAGTTTGAGAGAACAAGGGCTAATTAGCCTAAAATGATCGTGGCTTTCCTCACTCGCTCGCTTAACTGTCCCTTTTGCTTATCCAGAACCTCATTGGGCCATGGTGCAGATGCCAGCCTCACCGCTGGTTTTCAGCCTTCTTGCAATTGCGAACTTCTCAGTCCCGATAAATCTCTTGCCAGCTCGAAATTCCTCATGTATCTCATCCGTGCATCGACCAAAGAGCTAGTGTTTTTCATTTCGAGTCGCGCGCCGCCATACGTGTTTCTATCTCACACTTGGTGCGAAGAGGAGATCCTCTTTGAGGATTTCGTCGATGGCAAGCAAGTGGACTTTGAAAAAGCAGTTAAAAGACTAACTGAATACCGTTTTTCTAAAGGGGTAGCGAAAAAATGAAACTCATTTACACAGACATTTCGCAAGCGTGTAAAACATTAAAGTCAACTTTTCCATTCTAAACTCCCAACAAATGCCAACTAGCAAAAACAAAAACAAAGCCCCCCAAACTCCATAAAACATCTCACACGCAAAATCAAAAAGGAAAAGCATCACCATCTAACTACCACTATCCACAACCTCGGCAAACCACTGCCTCAAAAGCGTCGCCAGCACCCCCGGCAACTCCTTAACATCACTAACAACAAGATAATACTGAAACGGAAAAGTATCAAGATACCTCTCAATTTTGACCCCACTCACCCCCGTATTCTCATCCTTGACAAACTTCGCCTCCTTCAAATCCATCACCGACTCCCCCTTCTTCTTATTCCTCACATCATCAACGATGACGAAAACCATCATGATTCGCTCCTCGAGAGCTTCACGAAGAAGACGTCGAATAGCTTCATGTTCCGAGGAATCGCAGACTCCATCGGAGATGATAAGTTCCATCTGCCATAGATCAGCAGCCCCACTGCTTTTCGCGCGCGCAGCACGGAAGAGATCGATGCTTTCACGCACAAGACGTGTGACATCAGTTCTACTCTGTTCAAAGCCGAAATTCTGGAAGATCTTAGGCCCAGCATCTGAGCTAAATGGCGTATCGAAATCATGAGCAACCTTGACCTGGTCACCGAATCCAACGACACATATTTCTCCTACTTCCAGCATACTCAAACTCTTCGAGACCATGACAAGAGTTTCGAATGCAAGGGAACCGCTTCCACTTTCGCCCATGCTTTTGCTGTCGTCGACTGCGAGCATGACTTGGTAGCTGCGCTTGGAGGGGACGCTACGACGCATCCATATCTTGTCGCGCTTGTATTGGGAGGCGATGTAGGGGATGATGCGTTTAATGTTGAGGCGTTTGCCGGTTCGGAAATCACCCCGCATCTTGGTGGCGAGCGTTGGAGCGAGGATGAGACGGAGTTGTTCGGTTAGAGAAAGTGATAAGTCGCGAGTGACTGATTCGAAGTGTGTCCATTGTTCACGAGCATCAGCAGCTGAGCGAAGTTCAAGAGCTGTTTCTTCGTCGAGATGTGTGCTTTCGAGTTGATCATCCACTCGCTCGATGACTTCATCAAATTCCTCTTGGAGTTGTTTACTTGGGTCGTTCTCATCTTCATCCCAATCTTCATTGGCTTGTTTGATCTGGGCACCAACTCGTCCTTCGTATGCATTGGAGGTGTCTTTTTCCTTTGGACTTGAAGGTTCATCAAGATCCATAGCATTTTCGACAACAATATCATCCTTCTCTACCTCGTCCGGTTGAAACTCTTCTGGCTTTTCTTGTGTTTCGGTATCAACGGCCATAGACTCATCCAATGCTCGAGCTTGTTCTTCAGTAGCAGTTCCCAAAGCTTGTGTATCTGCTTGGGCATCTTCATCCTGTAGATGCTGGAATTCTGCAGCTTCTTGGTTGACGTCCATATTTTGATCCTGGTCTTGTTCTTTCTGTTCAGCAGGCTCTCGAATCTTGGTTTGTTGACGATGCCATTTTTCAAGTGCCTCGCCCAGTTTCTTGAACGGTTGGGCGTTTGCAGTATCTTGAGTCTCGTCTCGTGAGTCCTGTGGAGCTTCGCCATTTGCTTGTCGACCTTGTTCGCCGGAATCCTTTTGTTCCGAAGAATCTCCACCTTTGCCGCCATCGTCTCGTTGTGCTTTACTTGCGGATTCTGTCTTGTCATCCGGAGAGTTCTCATCTTGGTCCTCGCCTGTTCCTTGAACGTCGCTAGGGACTGTATTGTCAACATCCGCATTGGCTTCGTCATTTTGGTCGCGTAAAAGGCCTTCTTGCTCCTCGGGTGGTTGGTCGGAATCTTCCTCGTCATTTTTCTCTCCTGCCTCCTCTGTGGGGTCGCCTCCGTCTTCTTTTTCTTCGTCCAAATCAACAACATCCATATCATCACCAATATCTTGGTCCTCTTGGGCATCGGCATTCTCGGCCCCGTCTTCCGATTTCCCATCATTCGCAACTTCATCCTCCTTTCCATCTTGCTCGACATCAGATAAATCATCCATGTCATCATCACTTCCACCAACACTCTTCTCATCCTCATCTCCATCTAACTCCATATCGTCCGGCAAATCAAGCGCCTCGCCCTCTTGGGCATGAGGGTCGTGTTTCTCAGCATCATCTTGCTTAACTTCCTCCCCTTGCTCAGCTCCTTCGGCTTCATCTTCATCACCACTCTCTCCCTCATCTCCTTCCTGAGCCTGCTTATCATTTTCCTGCGCAGCAACTTGCTCATCTTTATTCGATTTCCCCTTCGAATCATCACCCTCCTGATCCTTCTCAGCCTCCTCTCCATCGCCATCCCACATCTTCTCATCAACAGCAGTAGGATCCAAATCATCCACATCTCCAGCCTCCTCATCCATCTCATCACCATTCTCACTCTCGCCATCCGAAGCACCATCATCGGATCCCTTCTCTTCTGCATCACCCATTTCTCCTTCCATTTCTCCATCTGCCATATCGACAGCATCCTGTTCATCTTCCATGTCACCTTTCTCGCCTGTGTTCGGCTCTTCTGCGAGCTCATCCAAGTTCTCATCATCTTGAATATCTTTACTAATATCCTCTGCTCCTTCACCGTCGCCGAGCCCAGTTCCTCCTTCGAGCTTCTCAGTTTGTCCGTCTTGGGCGTCGGATTTCTCGGATGGAGTACAGAATCCTTGTGTCGCGATCTGTATAAAGGTCTTGGCAAGAATATACGATGCCTTGGCAGTAGCGCGATGGAGTTGTGAGTACCGCTTGACAGCTTGCTGTAGAGTGGCGAAATATTGTTGAAGGATTGGTAACGCGACTGCAAATATAGCACTAGCAGTTTTATTGGTAGCCAAATCTGA
Organism: Hymenoscyphus infarciens; assembly: GCA_001414345.1. Lineage (NCBI taxonomy): Eukaryota > Fungi > Ascomycota > Leotiomycetes > Helotiales > Helotiaceae > Hymenoscyphus > Hymenoscyphus infarciens. Next base: position 84,018 of record LLCB01000230.1, on the reverse strand, counting down.
AAGGTCAATTGCTCGAAGAATTTCAAAAGCTTGTTCAATTTGGGCGATGATATGGTCGCTATGCAAAGATTTGATGCTTGAAACCAATGCCGAATCATGCTTCACAAACCAACCAGGCTCATCAGACGACTCTGGCAGGTCTTTGATAGCTTTCTTATGCTTCTCGACGGCGACAAGAACAGCATCGCAAACGACAGACAATTTCTGGTCGAGATCACTGATAGTCTTTCCGGAAGCATTTGTTGTACGAGAGCATGCAATAGTAGTCCAAGGTAGTATTTGTTTAGCAATAAAGGCTAAGCCAGGGGACAGAACAACCATAGTTTCGATCTCGATTTGAAGTTCCTCGACCGTGTTGGAAATTAGATCTTGAAGTTCAGATTTCTGGGAGGAGACAACGGCGGGAGGAAGACAGGCCAAATCGTCCCATTGTCGTGTCTGGTCAACCAATTTGTCTTTCCACGCCAGCAAAGAATTCTTGATACCCTGCGCATCGGTTTTGCCCATCTTGGAATGGATGGTAATAATTTCAACGGCCACACTCAAAATACTGGGTAGCCAGCGAAGGACCTTCTCGTGGTTCCCGCTAATCTCTGATAATTGGACGTGATATTTCCCAGGAGCCCATAATCCCTTCACCATGGCGATTGATGTTTCGAGCTTCGCGATTGCCGGTATGTTCTCAGCGAGAATATTGTGTTGTGACAGTAGAATTTGGAGTATTCCTTCCAGAAAACCAGAGCTTCGAGCTACTTCAGTACTACTCAAATCCTCCGAAGGTTGTCGCACAGCCTCTCTTGCACGTGGTGCCAAATCAATGGCTTTATGGTAATAGTAGTCCAAGCCGGACACGTTGATATCTTGTCGGAGCACAAGACTTCCTACACTAGCCAACGAGAGTGAGAGTGATTCTTGTTTGGCCAGTGCATCTGCACTGAGGTTGAACTTGATTCCCATTTGACGCAAGTCCTTCAATGTGTCCGCAAAGAGCTTTCTCTTTCTCGATTTGAGATGCTTGACTTCCACCTTGTTGTCTTCGGTCAAGATTGTAGGTGTAGCCTTTTGGAGTTCGGCAGCTGAAGAGATTATATTCCCTAAGAACGAATCGAGGTATGACGAACCCTCGACCGCAGAGTCAGAAATTTGAGCTGCATCAACCATCATGCTAATTGTCTTCGAGACATTAATGAATCTCTTGCTCTTTTGAGACCAACCAGGAACGGATTCGGAGCACTGAACTAGAGCCGATTGGTCGACTGTTGGATAGAGTACGGGCTGATTGTTGTCCGACTCGGCTTCATTCTGATGTTCCTCTGGTAGTCCTTGTTTGATGATAGAGTCCATCGGCTGTCCAAGAAGAGCACGGAATTTGCGAACGATCTTGAAAAGCTTGTGGTGAGATCTCTTGGCACTGTCGCGCAGGGCCACAATGTTTGTATCCTTCCAGCTTGCCATAAGTAGGACATCTTTCATTGCCTTTTCCAACGACACTCTGCCTTTCTTGAGGGTCTCCTGGACAGGTTTTTCGTAACGAGCGTACAAGGAAATGAAATTGGAGAGTGCCGTATGGATGACCGCCATCGAAGGAACGTCCAAAACGAGGAACTCGAGATGTTTTTGAAGCTGTTTCAGCAATTGTAGTCTCTGTACGATTTGACCCACAATTGCTGTCGAGAAGTAGACTTCCAAGTCTTGCAATAACTTCTGGGCATATGTTTTGAGCTCGTCCTCCTTGTCAGATATCTGGAGTGGTGCTGCCACCACGACTTGGTAGGCAATGAACCACCATGACCTAGCATCATCATCGCATTTCTTCGATTCCATATCGAACAGCTTCGCCCATGTTGATAATTCCAACCTACGCCAGTTGACAATGGTTGCAGTCAAGTTGTCATACTGGGGAAGAGCAGAGTTCGCTCGACTAGCCCAGCCTCCAAATTGCCACTCGTGCATAAAAGTATGGACTTGTTCAACCTTGGTGATAATCTTAGCCAAAGGCTCGGTGTGGCGGAATTGTAAGAGCTCTATGCAAGACATTAATACATCCTCAAGAGGCTGCATGTGGCCGATTTCGTCAACGGCCTGAAGTTCGCGGAAACGTGCTTGAATTTGATGAATGAGGACGACAAGCTTTCGGGTTTCGGGAAGATGTGCATCGGTGTAAAAGTTAAACGAATTAGAGACCGTGGCAGACGAACTTAGCGAGTCCATATGATCATTGAGAAGAAGGATGGCACCAGGAAGAATGCTTTCGGTAGCATTACTATGATCAAATTGGGCATCACTTTCTCGTATACTGCCAATCTTTCTCGCCATGTGGCGGATAAGCGACATCACACTTTCTGTGGGTGAGCTTCCACCTAAGAAAATGCTAGCGTGCACACCAGCAAGCTCAACAGAAGTTTCTCTGACAACAACTGATGGATCAGCAGGTGTCTTGAACTCTTTTGTGGAATCCGGGTTGTATTCGGGGAACAGCTCATTGAATTGCTCAGCATCCTCCTCCTCTTCATCTTCGGCGCTTCCCCTGAATCGATATAATCCTGTCTTGGATTCAGCTTCTATTCTGTCGGCCTCCAAGCGTTTGGTCCATTGTTCATAACATCCGTGAAACGCTTTGAAAATAAGCTGGCGTTTCTCTGAATCGAAAGTTTTTACACCCTCGGTAGATGCTGTTGTTGCGGCTAGAGCCAAATACTCGATCGGGTGGCTAGAAACAATAGACTCATCGATGAGAACGGGCCCGCCTCCCAAGAAAGGAACCATCTTGCTGAGAACCAAGGGCGAGGAATCAGTAGGTTGTAAGCCTCGACCTGCCAAGATAGCCATTGAAATTCCAATTTCCAAGCAGCGAAGCATACTTATCACAGGAGATGTTATATCGTTATATGCGCGGAACCTCTCTGACAGACGACGGATGATCTGACCAACATTGTTAAGTATCAACCGAAGTTCCTGTAAACCATCATCATTTCCAGATTGGAAGTATGTCGCGATAATTGATGAAATTTTCGAGACGACAACAGTCTTCAAAAGATTGCTAAACTCACCCTGAAGCTGGTCAATTTCCGACACCTGGGGTCGGTAAATTTCTTGGAGTATGACAGGTGGTTCACCGAGCTCGGTGATTTCTCTTTCGACCAATTTGCATCGAATACTTGAGCTTTGGCCTGAGAACATACGCTCAAATTGTTGAAGCGATTCCAACTTGAGGTGTAATGCTTCGCGGAGTTTGAGGTGTCGCTCTCTTTCCAAGCGCTGTCTCTTGTCGGGATCGAAAGCACGGTCAGGAACATAGAGCGTGATGCACCCGACGGCAAATTGAACCCAAGCAATGGCAGAGAATTGGAGACTCATGCCATTATCTTGCTTTGAAGCTGCCAGAGCAACTGAGGATTTGCAGAGTGCGGAAGTGATCGGAGATTCGGCATTCGATGCAACCTGTTCAACAACTGACTGAATGTTCCATGGCAGAGTTTTGGCAGCAAGGGCATCGATGTTTTTATTGTGTTCTGCTGTTGCAGCTTCACCGTAAATCGATACGATATCCGAGATGAGAAGGTTCAATGTCTCATCAAGGTCTGATAACTGACTACGACAAAGAGTGGCGCTTGATTTCGACAATTGCTCGGCCATGATTGGTAATTCGGACTCAAGCAACTTAAGAGCATTCAAATCAACATCTCCAAGGGCATTCATCTTCCGGAGTAACGAGATGGATAAAGGATCTGAGATTGGCTTGAAATGACCCTTTTCGCATGAGAGGTAATCAATACTCTGTAGTAAACGCGATGATTCAGTTGAAGCCGATACTCGCATTTCTGAAGTAGACGGGTGATTTGCGAGTACAATGATGTTGACATCGAGTTCAGAATCCGGAACCTGCTTCGATCGTATGGCGCTGAGAATTTGAACTTGTCTCAAAGTTTCAAACTCGGATGTCAGGAATGGTGAGGTTTCTTCCTGTTCTTTTCCGAAGCTTCCCTCCAATTTCTCAAGTTCAGCATCCAGCATTTTGATGAGAGAATCGCCATCAACACCGGAGGTAAGCAGATGATGGTAGGCCTTGACCAGTGATTTCATGGTCCCTCCAAGCTCTGAAATTGTGATTGTTGTCTTCCATCTCAATGAATCAAATCTTCCGGCGAGGGTCTCCATTTTGAGTAAGACTTCCATGACTTTCGCGTTTGGCATGACAACCGGTCTTAATTTCTTCCACAATACCTCCATATTAAGGCCCGTTGACAATTTGAACCCAGAGTGGAAATCTCTGTTGAGAATCTGCAGGACATCGCTAGCAATCCCATTCCGTCCAGTAGCTGGCAACAGTTCACCTAAAGATTTGAGCAGGTCTGTACCAATAGCCAGGTGGGCTTGAAATGTTGCTTCTTCGAATTTCGTAGAAGATGCAAGTGTGTAGGTATCCCACCAGTATTGTAAGAGTGACGCGATGGCTCTCTTCTGGTCCTTCCACTGCGCATCCTGCCGAGCATTGGTTTTCGTGTAGCCTTTTAAAATTGCCAACAGTGATGTTAGGAAACTCCAGATGTCCACAGTAGAATCTCTTGCAACAGCTGGAACGCGGTCTTTCACAAGTGATCTTTGGAGTCGGTTCATCTTGCTGGGTTTGAAGGTGTTGACCAAGACGGCTTGGCTGCTCTGTGCATTTTGTGCGGTGATGAAATGGGTCATGAACTCGAAGCAAGCTCCCAGCCAATACGCCTGAGTTGGAGTACCAGCTTTTTGAAGTAATGGAACGAGAGGCGAATTCTGCAATGGATGGATAATCTACGAATTTTATTATAACTATCAGTACATGTGCATCTATGGAGTAAAACAAAGGGACGGCACGGTCACTAACCTGTGCGTCTCTGAAGCCTGGCCCCAACGCAATCTTCTCAGCAAGTTTGTTTAACGATTCTCCAACAACTTGTCTGAACTCCTGATTGTCGGGCGACTGATAAACTTGCAAATATCCCTGGCAGATTATCGACGCATCTGTGGTAGCCTCTTGGGTATTTGATTCGACAGCTTTTATATATCGTGGCAGGACTGCCATATCGGACCAAGCCAAATTGTCCATAGCAATTGGAGACAACCTGCTTAAACCCATAGAACTTCCAGCATCCTGTGCCAGGGATTTTGACAGTTTCTGGTATCTTTGTAACGAAGCCTCCGGGGTTGTAAACTTCGGTTGAACCACGTCCGCTGACAGTGGTTCAAGGAAAATCTCTATAGCACGATTTCTCATTGCCCTTGACAGTTCTCCAAATCTGGGATCCATTGTCAAAAAGATTCGGAAATCTGGGTGAGGCCGGACCATCTTTGGCTCGCCATCAGGTCCACAGTGCTCGTTAATGCTCAAGAATCCATTGGGTTCCAGTAAAGAATTCAGCCTATCAAGCACGGATGCGCTGCATAGATTAGCATTATCCAGAACGAGCCACTCTCCCTTCTCAAGTGCCTTCACCAACACTCCATCGACCCACTCAAAACGAGCGGTCTCAGGAACCATGGGAGTATTGGATAACTTCTCGCATGTTGCAGCTAATTCCCCGAATTCGGCTAATGAGGTCTCTCTCTTGAGCTCGTGTAAAACAGCGCCGAGTTTCGCGAAATACGATGGGGTATAATCGCAGGCAGCCTTCAAAGATTCCAGAAGTGCGATTGCTTCCGTCGGTACAAGAGCCGGGAGGGACGATAAAACTCGATGGGTGAGGAAATCGTTCAGATCCAGAAGGAAGGTACTTGCCCCCCGTTGAGGATCGACTTGTTCAAAACCACCAACCAAATCCATAGTATCAACATCGGAATTGAGAGGAAACACTGCAAGTGATTTGCCACTTGCCGCTGCAATGTGTTGAATCAGAGTCGTCTTGCCAGAGCCCGAAGACCCTACCAGAATACATGGTAGGTTCTGTTCAATACATATCATCACAGATTCAAGTTCGGGAAAACGCTTGATGGGGTCGATATGAGGAAATTGCAGTCGTTGTATAAGCGGATCTCTTTGCGTGTAAGCCATACCTACCTGGTAGGACATTGAACTGAGATTATCGAATAAATGGCGGAATGGTGGGTCAGAGCCGAAAACAGACGTAAAAATCTTGTCAATTTCTTGTCGGTCGCGACTGGATCTGAATCGTTGCCGGAAAATTAAGCTGAGGAAGTCGGCAGGCACTGCTGCAGCAAGAAGTGGCGCAGAGGAGGATAGAAGCTGTAGCCAGCGGAGAATGTCACGCAAGTTGAATTCCCATGGCCCTCCTTGAGAACCGAAAGCACGTCGGTGAACAACTTCATGTTCTAGTCGAGAAACAAAGTTTATAATAGTGAGAACAACTTCTTCTGGCATTTGAGGGAAGTTGTGCCTACATATTAGTTCAAGATCGTCGTTTCTAAATACATCAGCATATACAACAGTAAATCGGTTAACAAAAGAAGCCGGTAGTCCCTTTCTACCGCCACCTTGGTGATGCGGATTTTGGGCCGCGAAAACCGAAAAGTTTGGATGGCATTTAAAGGACTGATCCAACTCGGAGATGTAGACTTCCCCACGATGATCAAGACATGCATTCAAGCCCTCGAGAACCGATTGGGATGCGAGATTCATCTCATCAAGAAGAACCCATTCTCCTTTCTGCATGGCCTGCAGGAATGGCGCATCACGCCAAGCAAAATGTCCAGCCTCGGCGCCTTCCACAGGAACGTCAGAGCCAAACAGATCCATGAGATCGGTTTGTTCTGACAAATTGATTCGAGTGAGGGGCATGTTGCATGCGCGAGCAAGAGCGGCAATCAAAGTGGTTTTCCCAACACCAGGGCTGCCTTCGATGAGGATAGGTTTCTGGACCTGGAGTGCACGGACCACCCTCATCGCATTCATTTTGGTGGTCGGGGCATGGAAAGCGAATGCTGGGTCGAGATCAGAACCAGCCCGTTTCGCAATTCCAAAATCTCCAATGCTCATTGAATCAGCTCCATTCGCCAGCAACACATCTTTCGAGTAGATGGCGTTCAAATCCGTATTCAAAAGCTCCCCAAGTTTGGCAACGCATTTGGCTCTTTCCTCCCGGATACTATCAGGGGTGATTGCTAATAAAGCGGCAGGATTGGCTCCCAGAGTGTCTATGTAGACCATCGCCGCGCCATGAAGGACTGCGAAATGGGGATCGGAAGATGTGCTGCCATTCATAAACTTGACCCATGCCAAGATATCTCGAACGGAAATTGAGGTAGAGGAAGTAGATCTGAAGTTTTGGCCGAACCATTCTGAAAACAGAACAATTGACTTTGCGAATGGCTTAAATTTCTCCGACAATTTGGTTTCAACAATTTGTAGAACATCTTCGTGTTCGGAGAGCGAAGGCACCCAAATCTCAGTAAATCGGTTCCGCAATGCAGGTGACAATTCCCGTTTACCATAATCACCACCTGGGTTCATTGTTGCAAAAAATTGAAATCCCTCGGCAGCCACAACGAAGGAGTCGTCGACGCCTTTCTCGGCGAGTAAGATTGATCGCTGGGGTTCTAGGACAGAGTTGAGGCGCTCTAGAACCGAGTCGTCTGCGAGTGAGATTTCATCAAGTAAGAATAGCTGACCTTCTCTCATCGCCTGGACAAGACTACCATCCGACCATTCGAAGAGAGATTTGGCTTTGGCTTGGTGGTTGGCAATCAAAAGTTGCAACTCATTTGGTACTTTGGCAAGTTCTGAGTCGGACAACGACAGATATGTCGCAAGTAGTTCGTCGAGATCTATATTAGGTCCAGCCTGTTGGCCAAGTTTGCTGAAAGCCGAGATGAGATGGGTTTTCAACTGCTCGAGTGCAGTAGCGCGATTGCGGACAGGTCTCTGAGCACCAATAAGATCCCCAGTCTCGGTGTTTTGATGAGCATTAACGATATTCAAATCTTTTTGAAAGGCGTCTGCGAGCATCTGGCATACAGTTGTCTTTCCACAACCTGTTTCACCAACCAGGAGAACAGGCTCATTATTTCGGAGCGCATGAGCGACGAGAACATACAGTCTACGCATTGCTTGGGTCCAAACCACACCCTGGGAATTAGCAGTGGCGTCATAAGATTTGATCTCAGGCGACAGGTTCACATCGTAAAGGACAGCAGGATCCAACTTGACTTTCATCACTCTCTCGATGATCTCTTTCACTGCAATTCTCTCTTCCGGGTTTCGAACTCGTTCTGCAAGTAGCATGTAACCATTGGCGGCAAGCTGTTCTCTGTTGTCGGCATCTCTGAGGGCCCATCGGAAAAGATCTCTCAGCGTTGCGAAGCTGTCTTTCTGTTCAAAAAGGCGATTGGTTTGACGTAATCTTGAAAGCTCCTTATACACGGTAACAATTCTTCGGCAATCAGATGGGGCAACTTTCTGACTACGCTTCTCAAGAATAAAATCAAGCTCATCCTCGGGGATATCGTCAAAGTGAAGCTCCAGAAATCGATTTCTGAAGGCACGTGACAGTGTTTTTCGGCCACCGTATAATCCTGGAGGGTTCTGAGTAGCAAATAGCATGAAATTGTCATGAGGTCGCACAATTTCCTGGGTTTCTGGAATCAGAAGCTCACGGTTATCATCCAGTAGTCGATTCAAGGCTTCAAGAACATCCGTCGGAGCCAAATTCAATTCGTCGAGAACAATCCAGTGACCTTGTCGGAGAGCCTGTACCAAAAGACCTTCCTGGAATCGGAGTTGGCCATCTGAGCCAGATACATAAGTTCCCAGGTACTCTTGTAGATCCGTGTGCTCGTGGTTGTTGATTCGGACAAATTTGTTTCCACTGAATTTTGCGAGGTATTCAATCATACTTGTTTTTCCAGATGAAGTAGGGCCTTGGACAAGGACAGGGAATCGCCGAGTGGATGTTGCGCGAACCAAGTTGAGCATATTCCGCTCAACAAATGGTGTGATGATGTAGTGAGGTTGCTCTTGTGGTTCTTCTGAACCTTGTAGCATCCAATACTGGCGATCTCGTTTCTTGTTCATGAAACGAACGTATTGTTTTCCATCATCTGGGTGGCGTGGAGTTTGGCAAAGTAAAGACTGTGGGTTTCCATGGCTGTCGAGTAAATGGTGGTTTATTAAAGGCATGAGCATCTTTTCCGAATCTCTGTTAAGCAAAGTCAAGAATCCCATGGCATAACCCTCATACAGCGCTCGTCGGAGACCATACGATGGAGCAATTTCCGTGACATAGCTCAAAACTCGAGTCAAGGTTCGCAAACTGAAATGTGGAACTTGATTGGCCCCATCTACCAGTCGTTTCTCGTCGGCCAGACGCTTAGTGTTGAGGTACAGTCGCGCCACATCATGAGCTGCTCGTTCGTCATTGCTGCTTGTGCCTTTGAGGTAGGCATTGATCACACCAAGTAGATCATCAAGATTTCTATCAGGACTATCAACGTAGAGTTCGGTGAAGCGTGATCGCAATCCCATAGGTAAATCTCGCTTTCCAACATCGGTAGCCGGGTTCATAGCACCAAATATCCGAAAGTTGGGATGTGCGCGAACTCTTTCAATCTCTCCAGTCTCCGACAATAAGATTGATGGCGCGGCACCGGAGCCACTATGCAGAAGATCTGCTATGCTCTCAAGGGTATCGGGCGATGCAAGATTTATCTCGTCAAGCAAAACCCAGTCTCCGTTACGAGCTGCCTTGACAATATTGCCCTCAATAAATGTAAACGCAAAGCCCTTTGAACCACCCGAAAGCTGTACATCAAATTGGTTTAGGCTTTCAGAAAAACGTTCCCATCTTGGTTTAAGGTTCACTAATGATTGAAGTCTTGACTCTGTCTTCCGTCGTTTCATTGGCTGCTCTGAGTCTGGCCGTGGATTTGATTCTCTCTTTTTCAGCTCGGAGACTATTTTGTCGAACATCTTTGGGGCCTCTCGCCAAAGTTTCAAGGCTTTGCTCCACTGGCTTCTGGCGATGGTTTTTCCTAGCTGTTCAATATATTTTTGGTTCTTGGATGCAGATATGCCTGTTGCCGCAAACAGTTCATCAAATTCATCTTTAAGTGGAATAGCAAGACTTCTGACGTTGACTGGTTTGAAGCCGCCAAGTAGATCACCAATTTCACTTTGTTGGGACAAATTGACGGCCGTGAGATTGAATCCTAAAGAGTCGGCCAATTGCTGTACTACGGTCGTCTTTCCAATGCCAGTCTCACCAACGAGCAAAACTGGCTCGGCCATTTTTACTGCCACTCCCACCTGTTCCAATAATCTCTTGGCATGGGTGGTATTTGCAAAAGGCCTCGATTTTTTTGTAGTCTTGATAATACGACCAGCACGTCGCTTCGACAACCGGACTCTTCCAATGGTCAAATGAGACTCCGTGTCTTCGTATCGTGGGACATGCGCAGTCAGGAAATGTTCAACTCGCTGCGGATCAATGTGCATCTCTTCAGCGATGGACGAGATAATTGTTTTTCGCGTGTCCTCAGTTTGCAGGCTCCCTGCAAAACAATCGGTCGCCTCGAGAAACATCTCATATTTGGTGGTCTCGGTGATTGGTTCGTCGCCAGTTTTCGAGCCTGCTGCAGTGAGAATTCCATCCAATCGCCGACACCACTTTAGAAGATCTCGAGGACTAATCGGGCGCCCCAGAGATGTTCGACTTCGGGACGCAAAAGATGGTTTGTGGGACAATGAATAGAGTCGTTCGTATACATTGATGATACCCGGGAGAAATTTGTGTAAGATAGGATAGGTGCCCTGAATGATCTGTCGGAACTCTTCTTGCGTGGGCATTTGGACGGGGACTCGCTGCCACAATCTCGACCCCAGCATGTGCAGTGCAGGAGGGTTCTCTTTGCCCGTTACACTCAACGATGTTCTGATGCTGGCAAGAAGTTTGAATCCGCGACCGGCTTTGATTGTTTCGCCGCGACTTGGGATAAGTAGTTCTCCGCGCTCAATAAGGGGAAGAATAACACTGATAACCTCATTCGGGGCTCTGTCGAGATCCTCAATAAATACCCAGCGACCTTCGCGTACAGCAGTAGTTAAGACTCCCGCCCGCCAAGTAAATGAGCCTGGTGTTGAACCTGACGCATACATCCCGATGAGCATTTTCGCATCTGTCTGCTCGTTTAGGTGGAGCGATACCATATTCGATTTTACACCCAATTCTCTAGCAAAGTCATTAACCATAGATGTTTTGCCCGAACCAGCGAGTCCGTGAAGGAGAACAGGTGAAGACGAGAGTAAGGATTTTGCGAACGTCTCCATATTTCCGGCAGTCGTTGATGTCTGCACAAGAGAAGATAGTCGAGGAGGAGGGCCATTAGGTCGAGGTAATAATGCGCCTGTACATAATACTGTAAATGGAGAAAGTCCTTCCAGGTTCACCTTCGAAGCACTATATTTGCCCTCATTCTGAAATTGTTGCAGAGATTTGCGGGCATTTTCCAATCTCTCCTCCTCAAAGAGACTCAAAAAGCCAAAGTCGACCTGCCGGCCGTCAAAGTCCCCAAGAACAGCATCCTCTCCCAAATGTTCCTTTATTAAGGCTTCCAACTTGGAGTCCGAGGCGGAGAGGTTCTGGCAAAAGATTCGGATCGCAAGATATCGAGCCGTTCTATCTTCGTGCCGGAACAGCGATTGTACTGTTGCGCCAGATATGGTGGGAGAAAAGGTACACTTGTCGAAATTCAACAGCCTGAAAATTGCCAGAAGAGTTCTTTGAAGTTCAATGGTGCCATATGTTGCCAAATCCTTCTCAGTCCATATGCATTGTATTCGTGATTGTAAAGGCGGGGTATCTTGACTTCGTGGGGTTTTCGTCAAGTAATTTTCGAGATAAATCGATAGGTGAGGCGCAAGAGGTAAAATTCGTGCAATCGCATTTATTACAACAGGACCGTCTTGCCCTAGAGTTTCGGCAAAGACCCATCTTGCGCAAGTATCTGCGAAAACAGATTGGAATCGAGTAAAGAGTGGTATTGTGAGTTTTGGGTCGAGCGCGGCGGCGGCGAGAGAGTCGAGGAATTTGGGGGAGGTTTGGAGGCGCATGACTTGGAGTAATTCTTCGGGCAGGTCCTCGAAGCTACTCGGGACTTCGGGAACAGCGTTTTGCCCATTTTCGCGAGTGTCGAGATCCATTCTGTGATGACCAGGAAATTCGCAGATATTGATGCTCGATAAGGATTTCTGGAGAGAAAAAAGTTGTCGAAGCTCAATTTAAAGTGGGTCTCCGGAAGGACCCACTTTATTACTTTTGCTCTCTCTCAAATCCATACCGACAACACCAAGTCTCATCCCCAATCCATCATCCTCTTATAATCCACCCACCTCCCACCATGTCCCTCTCATACCAACAAGCAGCAAGAAGCTGCGCGCGTACCCTCCGCTCCTCCTCCACCATCCGAGCCTCAACGACATGTCTAGCACAACGAAGGAATCCAGCTCCTACACGAAGATGGGCGTCAACGGAGGCCGTTGCGAACCCAAAGATTTCAGGGATTGTGGACCAGATCAGTCAGTTGACTCTGCTGGAGACTGCTGATTTAGTGGCAAGCTTAAAGGTGAGGAAACTTGCAATGGGATGCTTCTAGGGGAAGGGGGCAACCAAGGAGTCAGGGCTCTGCTAATTCTTCATCCACCAGTCACGACTCAACATTCCTGACATGCCAATGGGAGGCTTCGCTGCCGGTCCAGCAGCACCGGCCGCCGCCCCCGTAGAGGAAGAGGAAGCTGCACCAGCACAGCAAGCAAAGACATTATTCAACCTTAAGCTGGAATCATTCGAGGCCGGGGCCAAGCCAAAGATCATCAAGGAGATCAAGAGCATGTTGGGATTGAGTTTGGTCGACAGCAAGAAGTTCGTCGAGAGTGCGCCAAAACAAATGAAGGAGGGCGTGCCAAAGGAGGAAGCCGAGAAGATTGTTGCCGCCTTGAAGGCATTGGGTGGTGTGGTTACAATGGAGTAGAGGAATGGATGAGCTGGGTGTATGATTTGTTGGGAATATCAAGTGTATCAATACTAGAGAGATGTGTACAAAAACTACTTCTCACCCCATTCTCATGTTTTTCTTGCTCGCCCGGATCATCAAGGGCTTGGAACAATTCTAGGTCGCCTTCGTCGACTTGGAGCAATTATTTTATCTTTGCGATCATGAGATGAAAGTATTACTGAGATGAAGTTTCGTATGATGAGACGAATTTTTTTGGGCTACTTGTCTATACTCTATTTTTTTCATTTACAGCTTTATATTTTCTTGTCGTCGGAGGAAGAGGTTGATCTGAGACTGCAGTTCTCATGGTGTCAATAGACTAGAAGGTAAGTGATTATTTGAACAAAATAACTCTGTGATCATAAACATGAATCAGATGTAATTGGTCCTCCACTTAGAAATAAATCACATACTGAACATCCTTCACACCTTGACCCTCGAGTCAAGTAAGTAGGAATTGTATGGTAGAAAAGCTCGCTGCATAAACCCATTGGGCAAAGGAACCCCTACACCAGCCAATGGGAGTGGAGACATTTAAAGACACTTAATGAGGCTAAGCTTTTGATCTAAGTGGAGTGACTAAGGTAGCGGCTAGTAAGTTGATGCATTCAAAATTGAGGTTTTGTAGTATTTACTCCTTTTTTTTCAGATTGTTTGATAACTGAAATGAATCCACCATGTCCATCTTTTATGCCGACGATTATTAGAGAAGAAATTTAAATAAAGTTGTCTAATCTATATTCAGCAAACGGCATATTGAATAGAGCATCAACCCCATCGTCGGTTGAAGTACTACTCTTTTAGAAAGTTAGATGTAATCTCACGTCTTTATATACCGAGTCTGGATGGGATACTTTAATACAATGAATGGCATTCATCTCCAGAGTGACACAAGAGTTTTTTTTGTGACTATAGTAGTTTAGTCTCAACCCACTTGCCCATCTACAACTGTCGCAATACTTCACAATGAATAAACTTTTAGCACGATTGAACCTGTTTTGTAGGTGCTGCTTGGACAGTAAGAAGAGCAGAGGAGAGAGACATTACGAACTACTAGACCCCTGGTGTCACGCATGACTTGGATCTAAATATTTTTCTATGACATCTAAAATTTGGTATAATTAAATTTCAAGTTCAAACTCAAAAACCCAATAACATTTCGTCCCCGCTTATCTTATCTAACTCCAGACACCCGTTCAAGAATAGTAACATTGCCTTCCATCATTTCACTTTGTAGAATTATATTTTCCTCAAACTTAAAAATAGCAAACATAAAAGTGACTAGTGAGCAATCTTCGCTTTTGACCTATTCCGAATAATCAAGAGAAGCAGCTACCAATGCAATCTGAAGAAAGCGGAAAACACCCTCTCTCCTATTTTTATTATTACGAAGGGGTACGTGGGTATTATCAAAAAAGAGCTTAATAAAATATCAAAAGCGCAAGGAAGTAGTGTTAATAGAATAGAGGATTACTTAGCACGAGAGAGAAGACATATATAAGCCCCCCTGCTTATCAAGCTCCTTCCTCAATTCACTATAAACCCTTTCGATATATTGTTAACAAGCAATCTAGTCCATCCACTGAAATTGTCTAAAAGAATAATAAGAATATATTTCTAATTTATTCAACCTTTTAGAAAAATAGTTCCAGGGATATCCCAAATAGCACTAGTAAAACCGAAAAAGACAGCGCCTTTTACCTAGAAGTATAATTTACAGAAATAAATCGCGATATAGAAAATAATACAAAGAACGAACTAATTATTTCTAGAATTGCCTATTTATAGTCCTGCTTCTAGAAAGCTCCGCTGTTAAGTTGCCTACAAATAGCTACAACTCCCAAAACTCCAGTTGTTTACAAATTACAGCTTACCTAGGAATAGCCCCGATTTTCATATTCATCCGCGAAAATTGCATATTCTTATCCTATTTCTTTTCTTCAACGCTAGCGCTAGCATCCAAACCCAACTTGGAATTCCACAGTTTTCCTTTCTCTATTTTCTCACTTCTTACTACTCGTACGCTTTTTCAGAAAACATGATGAAAGTTCTCATGCCTCTCTTTATGCTAAAATAAACCACACTTTAACAAAGCTAGAAAGTTATTCTAGGAAGCCTAAAGATAATGAAAACCCCCAAACACCAAATTTTTAGACTAGACGCCTAGAGGAGGTCCAAACTCATATGCCAGTCGCTAAAACCTCACCCAAGACTAGCGTCTTATTCCTTGGTTTTTTCTTTAATAATATAACTTACTAGGAGAGAGAGAGGAAGGGGTATAGTTTAAATACAAGCTAAGTTAGTAGACGTGGTCTAAGAGGAAAAAAACAGGTCTCTTAAGCTAGAATGCAAAATATAACAATAGGAGCACTATTATTGTTGTCAAGTAGTGTGATAGTAATGGTAACTATTCCTTTGCTTTGCTTTTTCCACTCGTTTTTTTTTTAGCAGTGGCGTTTAAACACGGCAAGCTTAGGTGATGATGCGTGCTCTTCTTGAATAAGAGAATTGTCCTCTGCCGACCTGACCCAAATAGTCCATTTTTATCCCCTGCGCTTTATTCTCATAGGGTCTAAGAATCTTTTTTGTTTCTCTTCTTGAAACTTCAGCTTCTTAGTCTAGTAGATATAACTGCATTTATTGAGTTCTTTGATGGGAATCGCGCTGCTAATGGCATTACTCGCATGACTAATATGAGACATATGCGACTCTATTGAGGATATATGATTGGTCGGTGTAAAATCATGATAGGGGTATGATTCGCTTAACTATAGCACCGACAATTTAACTTCAATTTTGCCGGAGCGTGGCGAATACTGTGCGATACATGAAAGCGTCACGAATCCCAGATTCTTCACCAAGTTCGTTCGCCACTTCCGTTGGATCTTAAAAGCTTGTCTCTGTTTTGGCCACCGGGGGTCTTTTCGACACCTGGCCCCACAACCAAGAGAGTTATTTCTATTTTCGGGTTACTGGGTTTCCCAGGTTTCTTTCCCCAGCATACAACTATTATGAGTTAATGACTTCTGCAGTGTGCTTGATAATAGGGTGGATTAGTGCTTGGCTACCGAAGCCGTTGTACAGTCTTGAAGAGGAGAAAAAAAAAAAATCTAGCTCTGCACCTTCTACTCCTTCTTAACACGAACCAATTTCGTGATACTCGTCCCATCATCCAATACCGAAACCTCTTCCTCAATATGGTACCCTCTCCATCTCGGTAACGCCGCAAACCAAACATACCAATAAAGCACCGTCAACAAAATCCTAATGATGGTTTAGTCTTCATCTCAGTGGAGCTCGGAAGAGAATCGGACTTACAATGCGATCCCCACAATTGCATAAGTTGCATAAAAGAAACTAACATCCCCCTTCCCATTCTCCGGTCTAAAGAAAGGCGCAAAGATTAAAGCCACGCAGACTATGATTCGTAACCAAACAGCACTAAGCCAAGCTTTGAATGGTCGTTTCAAATCCGGACGTCTTTTTCGTAGAATTAATAGGCCTACTCCAGTTGCTAGTGCAGCAAATTGACCTGGATAACCTTCGACGTCGAGGATGAAGGCGTAAACATCTCCAGGAGGTGGAAGTGCAATAACTAAAACCGAGGGGATATAATGGACGATGAGACCACCGAATGGGGTACCAAACGGCTTTGAAGAGGACAGAACACTCGACCAGGGAAGAAATCCTTGTCGTGCGACTTCTTGGTTTATCCGTGCCTGTGGTTCGTTAGTTCCTACAAATTGACTGCTTTCTAGATCTTCGAGTATACATACATAAGCAAAAGTAACAACCATAACATTGCCCACAGCCGAAACAGCAATGGCCAGTGGTAACACCGATCTTCCAAAACTCTCACCAAAGACCCTCTCAAAAAACAATCCAGCTACCAACTCCCCACTGTTCTTAATCTCATCAATAGGAATAACCATAAAATAAGCAACATTAACCAACAAATACAATCCAACAGCTGTAAGTAAAGCCACCGGAGCAACACTTTTCAAAGTCTTGACCGGATTCTTGACTTCATTCAGAACATTATTGACATTCTGCAAGCCCGCGTAGGAATAAAAAACCTTAAAAAGAGCCGTTGGAATGACACCCCAGCTCCAAACAGAATCCCGCCATAGCTCTTCCCAGCCAAAGATCTTGAATCCAGGTGTCTCGCCGAAGGAGTTTTGTGGCTGGAAGAGTACGACGTAGAGACCCGCTCCGGCCATACAAACAACAATGTAGACTTTAACCCATCCAAGCGCATTTTGGATCCAGATCCCCCATTTCAGCGAGACGCTGTGGATGATCGTGACGCCG
Organism: Hymenoscyphus infarciens; assembly: GCA_001414345.1. NCBI lineage: Eukaryota > Fungi > Ascomycota > Leotiomycetes > Helotiales > Helotiaceae > Hymenoscyphus > Hymenoscyphus infarciens. The sequence goes on along the minus strand of LLCB01000230.1, from coordinate 66,732 downwards.
GTCATCAACCCCACCGCTAGAGCTTTCTGAGTCCATTCGTCGGCTTCTAATCCTAGAGAGAAGAGAACATATCGACCGAAAACAATACAATTGCTTGCCGTGAAGCCCAGCAATACGGCTTGTGCGGCAACCAGGGTACTGGCCAGGAAGCGAGGATGTTGGTATGTGAATTCTAGGTATACTTTATCTCCCCCCGATCGAGGGAGCATACATCCAAATTCAAGGGATATAGCCAGAGAGCATGCTGCGAGAATTGCACCGACGACCCAGAGGACGAGAGAAAGACCTATCGATCCAACCGAAGAAGTCACCGAGCCTGGTGTCGCGAAAATCCCGGACCCAATAACTCGCGAAATGATAAGGATATAAGAACCACTCCACCCAAGATTCCGACCGAAAGTTGCGGTTTCTGGCAGAACATCGTCTTCCGTCCGTCGCGTTGTAGATGCTGAGGACGCCTGAAGAGTGACAGGTGTATGAGTGCCAAGAAGAGGCTCATTCTCAATATCGGCCATCTTTCAATATCTGATATTTGATGCTCCGTGCGAATGGGATAAAGAGGAGATGCACTTGTAATGTGTAATGACGAGCATGGCTTTCGAGGTGCAGTTTGGACAGTTGGGAAGCGTGTTTCAGCTCGCGTTGGGTTTGTCGGATTTGTCAGGTAAGACCGGGATTGTCACGCAATTATTCGGTAAATGACGAATTTGGCGTGGGATGGAAATCAGCCCTTGTGTTGGTTGATTTGCGAGACATTGTTTGAAATCACTTGTTGACTTGGGGCTGCTGACAGCTAAATAGGAAAGTATTCAAGGTGTAACGGTACAACATTGCCAAGGCATCCATCCCACCCCCACGACTTGTGTGATCGCGATTGACCTACCCTCCCTCCAACAAACCCCAAAACCCTCAAAATCAAGTCTATAATATCTTCAAATATCGATTAACGGGTGCGATTACTGGATCTAGCAACTTATATGGGTGGTGCACTGAGAATAATGAACGCGACTCTTACAGCTTCTTATCACTCGATCAAATATCCCTCCAATGCTCATCAAACCTTGCCAGCGTCTCAACCGCAACCAAATTCCCAACCCGATTCCCCTCCTCGGAAGCAAATGGAAAATGGATCTACCAGAAAATTAGCCTCCATCCTGCACTCTCTTCTCCCTTTGAAAAAAAAAACAAGAAGAATACCCACCCCACCGAAAATCCTACTCTGCCCATTCTCAATCGCCGCAGCGGTCAGATTCGTAATTCGTCTCGTAATGACCCCAATATCATCAACCGTAACATTACTACTAATCGTAGCATCGATTTTATCACCTCCATTCCAAGCACGAATCACCGCCGCGGCTGCACCACCGAATGTCGCATGCGTGGAGAGATAATCTTGGTGATTTGGTGTTGGTGTGAGAAGAGGTTCCCATGTTGGATCTGATGCATTTTTCCCACTCGCTAACCAGATTCCAGGACGGCGGATGGCGGTTATGGGACGCCAGGAGTTGTAGAAGTATCTGAGAATGTCAATATGGAAACCAAGGGGCCTTGAAGAGCAGAAAAGCTTACTTTGAATCCCAACTTGCAATTGCACCATTCGATAATGCGTAGTTAAGCTGAGCATAAAACTTCGCCGACGCACTCACATTGCCAGCAAGCGAATTGCCAATCACAGCGTGAGCAACTCTATTCCACTGACTACCTCAAATCAGCACTTGAACCTCCAATTTCACTCTTCAAAAACTCACATCGGACTACTCTCGCTCCAAAAATACGCAGTCTCGGTATCATATGTCTTCCTAACCGTCGAATTCCTCTTCCCCTGACTCTTAACAATCTCAAAATACACCTCATATCCACTCGAATTCACACTCGGCGGCGGCGGTGCTCGAAACTTCTTCACATCCCCCACTCCCCCAAAGACCCTTATAAACTGCGCTTGCGGCGTGTCAGGAATCGGACTTCCCCCAGGTGTCGCCTGATACACCCCAGGAAATGCAGGCTGCTGCACATAATCCACAAAATTATTTATCCCATCATCAGCTCTCTTCACAATCGCCTCTTTCGCCGCTTTCCTCCCAATCTCGATCGCTTGTTGACCAGAAGCAGATGCAGGATCGAGGCCGATAGCTGGCAGGATGGCTTTGAGTTTCGAGTTTACGGTCGCGTAGAGACGAGTTCCGTGGAATGTCCAGAGGAGGGTATCGTGCGCTGCGTGGGAGACGGCTACTTGTTGGAACGCAAGCGGTTGAGAGGAGGATTCTGTTGCGGCGATGAGGACTGCGGCTTGGACTATGGCTTCGAACCAGCCCGAGGGCGGGGATGCTAGACCACCTATTATGGTCCCGTTTACGAGGATGGCGGATTGATCGACCCTGTATTTGTGAGAAGGATGATTGGAGGAATTGAGGGAAGTGTTGATTTACCAGTATTGAACTATGTCGCCTGTGTAAGCGGCATTTGTGAGAGTTGCTGCTAAAGTTGACAATATATAAAGAAGCTTCATTTTCGTAAGTTTGCAGCGGTTCTCAATTAATCAACTGATGGGACAACTTACACGATACGGGACCCTCTTATACTCAGACCAATGTCGAAAAGTTCTGGCTGATTAACTCATGGCCAAGAGATCAATCGAGCAATTGAATCGAGGGGAAATCTGCACATCCCCAGTTCCTACAGACGAACCCATTAGCCGGAAGTGAAGAACAGTTCAAGTGCCACAAGTGAGAAGCTTGCGCGATATTTGATATGAATTGCAAATGAAGATATATCATCTTTGCATGAAAAAGAACACTTCGTATTGGTTGGCGATATGCAACATAAGGCACTACGTGCTCTAGACAGCAGGCCATGAAGAAATGCGTGATCGGATGCGCATATGAGAAACACCATATTATATCGAGAAAAATATTACCCATCTCAAGTGTCGTCTCTGAAAGTAAGTAGCCGAACAGAAAAGGGGGGCAAATCTTCCAAAACCCTCAGATACACGTCCCTAGACTCCCTTACAGACCCCCCCACAAGCATTTACCAAACCCCCCGTCATCCACCTACTCTCCTTACCACAAACCATCCCCACAATCCCCGCAACCCCCTCAGAATACCCATCCCTCCCTCTATACCACAAAAGCTCTCAAGTCAGTACCTATCATCACCTAGACGCGAGGAAAGAAATTTCCTGAAGTATCATCCATCTCCATCTCAACTCCGCGCAAAATCCAGAAAGGGAACAGAGAACTCGGAAAAACCTTAACAACCAAACTCTCCGTTTCCTCCGAATTCCACTTCCTCACACCACTCAACCGAGTGAACGGATAAAGAATCCTTCACCGACCCCTTAACCTCCTCACTCCCTAGCCTTCGAGAGCCTCTCCGTCTTCGTTATAGTACCCCCAACACAAACCGCATGAACCCAAGTGCTAAGTCATCTTCTCAATCGCTCCCTTCGTCCCCCCATCAAGCGTAGGATACTGAAGTCCCATCTCAGCACCCACACTACTTGAACTAATCAGTCGCCCCGAACAATCGGTAGCGAGAGAGGGTTTCTAAGCCTGTGTCCAAAAAATGGGACCAAGGACGTTCGTTGGCGGCATAGCATAGATGGGGTGGAAGTCTGAGCTTGTTACGGAGCCGAGGGGTACGTTGTGAATGAGGATGTCTGAACTCGAGCAGGAAAACGCCCGTACAACTCTCCAATCAAGATAAACTTGACAAATCATTTTTTAATTATTATTTGGCCCTTCTCGGTTCGAAGGGGATTGTTCAAACCCTCAGTCACGAGCTGACACTTCGCTCGAGTTCAAAGAAGCAACATCGACCAAAAGTCAACAACCAGCTTGCCCTTGATTCGCCTCTCACTTGAGAACAATGTTTTGATGGGATAGCGAGAGTATAGCATCATTTAACCTCAATGAGTGAGCACGGGAGAGGAAACAGAAAGACTCTAGAAACCACGCTCAATTCAACCAAAAAATAGAGCAGGGGATCGCGGCTACGCACTTACAATCATAGTACATATTTCCTACAAACATTGTACAAGTTCCAATATACCTCTAAATAAGAGCCTGTCCTTTATACATCCCATCCCTAACCTCCGCAACAACATCCCTCCTATCATTCTTCCCCACCAACACAATCCCCCGTCCCCTCCGCCCCATTCTCCCCGTCCGTCCCAGTCGATGGATAAAATCAATCGTAGAATGCGGAACGTCATACAGAATAACATGTCTAACAGCGAGAGTATCGATACCTCTAGATCCCAAATCCGTAGTGACAAGGACTTTGGTATTAGGAAGTCGTCTCTTGACGGGTGGAGCTACACTTCCGTGGGGAACGTAGTTAGGTTGATTGTCGGAAAGAGAACCCGGGTGAGATTCTTCTTTTGGTGCCATTAAGGGCGTGGACAGGGTGAAGGTTGCGAGCATTTCGGCTTGTCGTTGTTCGGGGGTATCTCTGCTGAGAGCAATGGCGTCGATACCTTTGGAAACGAGGTAATCGGCGACTTCTTGAGTAGTTTCACGTTCGTTGACAAAGACGAGAATACGCTTAACGTCCATTTGGCCCTTGACAGGTCCATCATGATCAGCGGCTGCTTTTCCGATGCCCCAAATGGTGTCAGCGCAAGCGAGGTTCTTGTTTCCTTTGTATGGATCTCGCTCAATGTCAACTACTCCAAGTTGTACACGACGAGGGATGGCGTGGAGATTTGGTGTTACTAGGCGACGGATATCTGGGAATCTTGTTCGAAGGTAGTTATCCATGCTTCGTGGAATGGTAGCAGAACATAAAATAAGCTGTTTCAATGATGGAGTTGCTCTATCGATGATAGCTGATGTCAATGGGGAAAACCCGCGATCGAGTAAAGAATCGGCTTCATCGACAACCATGTGTGTCACTCTGGAGAGAATATTTGGGTCTGAGTCGGCAATTGAGGAAAGTAAATGCGGGGTGGCCACCAAGATATCGATGCCCTTTGGAGAAAACAGTCGATTTCGTATAACCTGTCCACTGATAGCTGAGGATATCATGGCCGAGCGGTATTTCACCGTATGCGAGAAAGCCTTGATCACCCCACCTACTTGAGCCACCAATTCTGATGTTGGTACCAGAATTATTGCTCGAGGTCGTCCCATTGTAGGATGTGGCATATCTGCCATCGACGGCGCCGAAGAAGGTCCCTGTTTCCCCCTCGTCCGTTCCTCTTCTACCGCAGTATTGTATTCCTGGATATCCTGATCTTGAGCTTCGGCTGTCTTGACAGCGTTAATGACGGGTATAAGATATGCCAGCGTTTTCCCAGAACCCGTCTCGGCCGCAAGTAAAAATTCCGTCTTCTCCTCAATTGGTTTTGCTTTACTCCTTCGCCCGGCGTTCTCACTCCCTAATAATGCAGGAATCGCAATTCTTTGCACTGGCGTTGGGCTTATATCCTCCATCCCAGGCAAGGCCTGTGTCGATATTGAAGTCTTGACCGTCTCTAGCAGAGGAAATTGATTGAACGTTTCGATTTGGCGCATCACCTCTCTTATTCGGGTTCGAGAATTGTAGGATACCGGTGCTAACGCCCTCTGCATCTTCAAAGCTTTGAATCCTCCAGCTCGCGGATCATCCTTTAACTTCCTGCCACCCGGTCGAGATCCCTTTTCCTTTCTATCTTTCGACCATTTCTCTGGCGCATTCGATCGCTCTGGTAACCCTCGAATCTTTGCCTCCTTCAAGTTCATTCCTCCAAAAGGACCATCTTGTTTCCTTCTCCCTGGTTTTCCTGCTTCGCCTTCTTTTACTTCGGGAGTATTGACGACTCGTGCTTTTGCTAGACTCATGCGACCGGGTCGACTGGCATATTGTGTACTAACATTTGCGACTTGCTGGACCTGCCATGGCCGAGAGAGTGGTTGCTGCCGTGCTGCCTTGAAGGAGCAAAACAGGCAAGTGGTGTTCTTGGGTCGCAACATGTTAAATTCGCTATCTCTATATTCGCATGACGCATGAATTCAAGTCGAATCGAAGCTGGATCGTTTGGTGGTTATCTTGCGATCAATTGCCCCTGGAAGACTGTAAAAAAGTTCAGTACGGCTCAACTGTTCTTCCGCCCCGAGACAAATCGCGGATTCACGTGCTTTTCTCCTAGGGTATAGCTTCCTATATAACTTTACATCTCAATGGTTCAATCAGAAAAGGTATTTTGAGACTTGTTCTTAGTCTGGGAGAGAGCCACTATGTATTCAATGACGAACCAATGCCTAATTCCACTGGTGTCTGCGTCGCCTCAGCAGGAAAGCTAGTCATAGCCTTGAATCGAGATACCTTCCTGTTTGAATGCCATTACTCCGGCTGAATACCAACCTGAGAAGTACATTTGGAAGGCGAACAAATCAGGGAGTGTGTCTAGAAAGGATTTGGGAAGTGACATAGAGACTGCCAAGCTGGAAGCAGGAAAAGAATCCGGGATTGATTTGACACAATCCTAGCTACTAATGTCATGGTCTCCAACCAAAAAACATCCTGCCCACCCTGAACTCTAAGCAGACAATTTCAGAAAACGAATCGGGCTTCCATGTACCGGATATACGCCAAAGAACTCCCACAACTCCACCAATGCAAATATCGGTCCAGCAATTTCTATCTTGACCCATTCAGCTAGTCGCAAACAAACTATCCTCGTCTCTCAAATACTCTCCGCAATCCGCCTGTCTGAAACACGTAATTCCAGTAGGATCCAACCGTCTCGCCTCCTGTGTACTTCTCGCCGTGACTCCAAATCCCAATGGCGTATCATTCATGCTATAAACCACCACACCCTGATGCTCAGGACAATCGTCCGACCATCTCCCCACATGCGCCTTCACAATATGACCTCCGTACAAAAATGGCATCTCTCCATTCGCCTTAACCCAGACCTTATATCGTGCGTGTTCGGCGAGAATAGGAAGAGCGGTGATGTGCAGACGGAATTTTCCAGTCTTGGTAAATTTCCCTATTGCTTTGTTAGAATGAAATCAAGCTTGAGGAATTGGTAGATGTACCTAGACATGTTCCTAGTGATAATAGTTTATCCTTTGCGACAGATGTTGCGAGGTTTGCGAGGGAGAGGCGCACGTAGTAGCATCTGGATTGCTGGATTCGAAAGACATATCGGTCGGCATTTGGTCCATTGTCTAGGGGCGCAATCAAGTTCTTGAGGGATGTTCCGGTATAGTTTGCGAGCTTCGCGAAGAGTGTTTGCGTCTCGGTTTCTGTGAGAGGACGCATTTTGACTGAAGTAGGTGGAGTTGGGGGTGGATGATGTTGAGATACTCGAATTTCTTTTGGCGGGGAGTTTTCAGAATAGGCGGTGTAGCGACTTTTTGGATTTTGCCAGTGGGGCCCCCGATATGGGCTAGATGCCACGTGACACCCCCCAGTAAACATCGTTCCCTTTCCGCTGACCCCATCGAATAAGCGACAAGGTGGACCAATCAGAGGGTAGGAACGTCGGGGGCACCTAGAGCGTCAAAAACCTTGTGTTCTATTTAGTTATAAGATGCTAACTCAATAAAAAAAATATAAAAAAGTTATCCGGCTCAACTTAAGTACTATAATAAAGTAATCTAGATAGGGAGCAATCTCGCTTAATTGTGCCACGAGCTATAACCGCAACTCTTATAAGACAAAATTCTCAGCGATTTGTAAAGAAATATTCTTCAGCAAAAGAGGAAAGCATACAAACGAATACCCTTGCTACCTATATACTATCCAAACAAATTCTCCTCTTCATTTAAAGGCTTTCCCCCAGACCTTACTCCACGACTCGTCGTATCTATAATGATCTTTGCGCCTTGCATCCCAGGTCCATTCGGTTGGCCAGACTGCCTCGCACCAGAAGAAGTTGGGCAAAAGTGTAACCGCGCGCAGTTGCGACTTTCAGCAAGTGGAGGAGCAGAGGAAGTGGGCAACCGCGCGTTATCGACAACATCTACCACTCCGCATTTAGATCATGCTGCTGGGTTTTGACTCTCGTCTCGGCCTCCAGCATCCTGTTCGAAATGTTTTCTATCGGGTACAACGGTTTGATCTCTGTTAAGCCGTCAGAAGTCTGTGCCTCGCCGAGGTTTCGTCGAATAACAGGTCAGAGATTCATCCTCACTTCATATCAATACGCGCCTTCAGTTTTACAGCGTCTGTTGCTTTGCAACTTCGCAATCTTGTTTGGTGTTGGTATTTCTCGGCATTTTATTCTTTAGCCGCTTTGTGTTTTATTGTTGGCGCTTCTACTTTTTATACACCACAGGCATGCCGATTTAACCGAACCCGAGCCTTAGGAGGGCTAGGTCATAACGTTATAACCAGCCCTCCTAAGAGCTATATGACTTGTCTAACGTCGGTATAACCACGTCGCCTTTTAAGCTTTGTTAGCACGTAGAGGGTTATATATATAATCAGCCTTTTATAGTATTTATAGAAACGTAACTAAGAGGACTAAAAAGTATATATTATTTAATTAAATATATATATATATATATATACTTTTAGTAGATAGTAGAGTAGAAGGCTTAAAAGAGATAAGTTTTAGAAATATTAAATATATAATAGAAGAAAAGAATTATATTTTAAATAATTAATAAACTAGAAGTATATAAGTAATTAATTAATTATTTAAAAATATTAAGTTAAAGAAGACTTTTAGTCTATTCTATACTAAAAGTAAAGAGTTTTTAGACTATTATATACTAAAAGTAGATAGATATTAATCTATAATAGACTAAAAGTTAATAGTTTTTAGACTATTAGAGACTAAAAGTATATATATAAATAAATAATTAATTAAAAAAAGTATATTAAAGAAGACTTTTAGTCTATTATAGACTAAAATTATATAAATAAATAAATAATTAATTAAAAACATTATATTAAAAAAGACTTTTAGTTTATAATAGTCTAAAAACTCTTTACTTTTAGTATAGAATAGACTAAAAGTCTTCTTTAACTTAATATCTTTAAATTATTAATTAATTACTTCTATACTTCTAGTTTATTAATTATTTAAAATATAATTCTTTTCTTCTATTATATATTTAATATTTCTAAAACTTATCTCTTTTAAGCCTTCTACTCTACTATCTACTAAAAGTATATATATATATATATATTTAATTAAATAATATATACTTTTTAGTCCTCTTAGTTACGTTTCTATAAATACTATTAAAGACTAATTATATATATAACTCTCTACGCGCTAATAAAGCTTAAAAGACAGTATAGTTAAACCGACGTTAGACGAGTTATATAGCTCTTAGAAGAGCTAGTTATAACGTTATAACCTAGCTTTTCTAAGGCTTAGGCTCGCTTCTTTTTCTATATCTATTACTAGAGAGTATAGGAATTCGTAACTAGTTACGAGTAGAGTACCTTTATACTACTCTCTTTATTATTCAACTAGGACTAGGAAATTAATTCAATTATTCTATAAGACTAGAACAATGAGATTTATATTGTCTTTATTATTCTAAAAGAGTTAGGAGAATTACAAAAGGGGAAGGTACCTTAGACTATAGTCACGAATTCCTGCAACCCCTGGTGTGTGCTGCTGTGGTGGCAATACTGTGTGCCTCAGATAGCAAATGGTGGGGGGCTCGAGGGGGGATTGTTCTGCGAAGCAACATTTAATGTTCTGCTTATCAATTTCCCCCCTCATTAACACAACAACTGTTGTCATGACGAAATACGAACCTGAATCAACGGGATTGAAATTTGTTGCGAATGTCCTCTAGCCAATCAAGTTTAATAGTGTGGGGGGATCTCGCAATACACTATCTCGGCGTTCCCGTGGTACACGAGGCAAGTACTCTTTGCTTCTCTATTCCTGGCTCTCATTCTTTGGGTTCTTCTAACGCATCCTTGTAGTGCTATATGCTTGGAGTACGCGATGACGAAATGGAGCTAGCAGCGACGAAGCTGGCAGATGCAGGCTTCATCCGTCAGCACTGGTCCTTTGGTTCTATAATAGATCCTGCCACCCGTAAAGACGAGATATTCCGACGTGTTCACGTAAAAATAGGACTTGCTTTTGCGAATTTCGATGCGAAAACACGTCGGTTTCATCACCCTGATGAGAATAAGTTTGTTTAGCGTACCATTCTTATACCTAGTAGCTACCTCCGTCTGAGCGCTTCTGAACGGGCATCGAAACTGGAATTTCCATCTCCTCCTGGTCCTCTATTACAACTACGATTTTACGTCCACGGAAACTTATACTATCCTAATGCAGTCGAATTACTTCGGAGCATTATTACGAAGGAAAGAGAATACACTAACATCCGGAACTGGCAGGTGAAATTATCGGGGTGGGCTTTCGGATATCTCTATAGAGAGCTGTTATTAAGAGATAATGTGTTAGATATTTACGAGGATGAAATAGTCAAGGAATGTTTTAACAAGGAAATCAAGAGAGGTTCCGGAATACCGAGATTTAGAGAGAAATAGAGTAAACCTAAGGCGCCGATTACCAACGGCCTTATTAAGAACTTTCAGTAAATCAGTTATTAGTACTAAACTAGTTAACTTATTTATAGAAGATAGTAAATATCTACTAGTATAGACTATATTATATAATATATAGATATAAAGAAAGAATAATAATATAATAAAAAATAAAATAAAGTAGATATAGTCTTAATATTCATATATTACTATAGTCGCTTAGCTTTCTAATTAAGCTACTTTAGTATTTATTTTAATTTAAAAAATAGATAATAAATAATCTAATTAATAGTAGAAGAAAACGAAAACTAAAAGATCTAAACTAAGTACTATTATATTAATATTTAAAATATATACTTTATTAAAAGTACTAATAAAAGAGTTTCTAACTTACTTATCTATTTATAAAGAATATAATAGTAGATAATATAACTAAAAATCTATTATAACTTAAAGTTAAAGATTTTAGTATTTTTTAAACTTTTTCAATTAATTATACTTTAATAGAATTATTAGAAAAGATAAATAGATTATAGTTAAACTTAGAGCTACTTTTATTTAGTAGCTTAAAAATCTTAAACTTAAGTCTTATAATAGTATAAAATATAATACTACTACTAAAGAGATATATAGGAGTACGTTTAGAGTAGAATAATATATATAAATACTAGGCTCTAGTATAGAAGAAAAGGCTAAACTAGGTCTTTTCTAACTCTAGAAGAGTAAGTAGCTATATATAAGAGATTAGATAATATAAAAGAGATATAAAACTAAATAATAATATACGTTAGCTAATATAAAAGCCTAAACTCTATAAAGTACGTCTAAAAGCCTAGATATACGTAATCTTTCTAAATTAGATAAAATAAAATAATAACTACTAAAACCTTATATATATAATATATATTATAAAATCTCGGCTATCTAGAATAGCCTAGGTAATAGGCTATTATAAGTCTATATATTACTATTATAAATATAGAAATATATAATAAGCTTAATATTTAAAGAGCTATCTAGACTAGCTTCTTATAGCTAAAAGGTACGCTACTAAGCGAGTAGGCATATAATTAGTATATAAGAGGCTATTTACTCTTATAATAATTACTAAATAACTTATTATAATAGCGAGCTATCTAGAATTACTAAGATTACTTATATATATTATATATATTAATTAGATTTTAGACCTTTATATATATTTTTAGACTTTAGTATTATCTAATCTCTTATATTTAACTACTCTATCTCTTTCTTAATTAAAAAGACTACTTTAGTTTTTTCTTTTATATTAGAGCTTAGTATTTATATTTATTATTTTATTAAATATACTCTTATATATCTCTTTTATAATAGTATATATTTTATATTATTATATTAAAAGAAGAAATCTAATTTTATAAAGAATAGCTTATTATAATATCTTATTTAAGTATATTAGTATAGTTATTTTAAACTTTAGTTTAGCTTAGATTTAGATTAGTATAATAATAATATTAAATAGCTATAATTCTAGTAACTTTAGAAATAGCTAGTTAAATTATATCTAGTAATATATAATTAAAGTAGATTATATTAATTATTTCTAAGAATTTTTAATAACTCTCTTTATAAATAGATTATTTTATAGAATTTGAAAAGTTATAGAATTTAACTAGTTAATAATATATAGATACTTAGAAAACTCTTAAATCTACTTCTAATCTCTTTTAAAATAAAACAAAATAAGAGTTATTAGATAAAAAAGTAACTATAAGTCTTTCTAAAGCTCTACTAAAGAGTATTAAGTAATATACTAGAGAAACTAGTAAAATCCTTTTTAAAAGAGTTATAATCTATACTTATATACTTAAAATAAAAGATCTTAGAATACTAAAAGTAAGAGCTTAGTTTTTTAAACTCTTAGAAACTAATAAAACTTTTCTAATATAGCTAGGATATAATATAGAATATAAGCTTTAAAAGTAGAACTTTAAAAGAATAATAATTAGTTTATTATTTAAAGATAACTATAAGTAAACTCTAAAGCTAATAACTTAAAAGTACTTAATATTTAAATTATTTTTAATTAAAAATTAACTCTTCTTTACTTCTAAGCTTTACTTTAGACTTCTTCTACTTAAAGAATACTATTTCTAATATCTTCTTCTAATAGTTAACTATTTTATTTAACTCTAAAGTTATTTTAACTCTTCTCTAACTTATAAAAAGTAAGATTATAAAAAAGATTAAACTATTAAATAATAGTATATTTCTTATATATAAATAATATAAAATAGTAGTATATAATAGACTTTTAGTAAATACTAATTATTAGAATATACTTCTAACTTAAAAAGATTTTATTTAAGAAATAAATACTAGACTTATTAAAAACTATCTTAAGCTTAAATACTAGTTTAAGTTAATTTATATTACGTTCTATAATTATTAAAAGAGTAGTAGATCTTTGAAATTTAAATAAAGAATAATATAAGAATATTATATTATATATAACTAGTATAACTAAACTAGTTAATATTAAAACTCTAGTTAAAAAGATTACTTTTTAATCTTTATCTATTTTAATATTAAAACTTTTATTACTTATATATAAAGTATTTACTATTATTTATACTACTTTTTATATTTCTAGATCTACTTTTACTAATAAATATCTAAATATTATAAAATAATTTTTAACTAATATAATATATTACTACTATAATAAGTCTAGATACTATAAAACTTATAATTCTTAGCTATCTAGTATTAAAGACATAGTTTAGAAAGTAGACTAATATAAAGATAACTTATAAGTTTTTATAAAGTATTATAATTTAAATCTAAATTAAGAAGTAAATAAAGTAGTCTCGATAAAAACTCTTTCTTAGACTTATATAAATATAATCTATTAAAGCTTAACTTCTTTAAACTTATAAAATAAAGCTAATTCTTTATAAATACTATTATTAGTATATATAGATATAGTATAAACTATAAGCTTTAATAGATATAAGAGTAAATAGATTTTTATTCTTAAATTAACTTTTAGTTTTATAACTAATTAAATTACTAGATTTATAAAATACTCTACTTAGTACTTATTTCTAACTATAATAGTAGTATTAAAAGTATAATAATATAGTTTATATAGCTAGATCTAAAGTAAGATAAGTATTATATCTATAACTACCTTTTTATTATTCTAGATCTTAGATAATAAGACTTAATTATTAGTAATAAATAGTTAGAGTATTTAAGAGTTCTTTTCAACTCTACTAGGAATTAACTTATTTAGTTAGATAAAACTCTACTAACTCTTTACTTTAATAAGAAGATCTTATTTTCTTTAACTTTTAGTTAGATTTAAAAGCTTAATTTAAATATATAGTTAAATATAAAATTCAAAAACTATACTCTCTATTAAGATAAAAGAGAATAAAGAAAGAATAGGCTCTTAGCTAAGTTATTATAATCTATAATATTATTACTTATTATTTCTACTCTCTAACTTATAAGTATAGCTTAGGTAGATTAGACTATATACTTCTTAATTAGTAAATTAAGTATAAATACTTTATATTTTAATCTAAACAAACTAGATATATAGTTCTTTATAACTAGTAGTTATAAATTAGCTTAGATTATTAAAGAAAAAGCTACTATATCTATAAATAATACTAAGACTATAGATCTAATATACTTTTAGCTTTTTAAGTATTACTTTATATTCTAAGATATATTTTTAAAAATAACCTTAAATAAGCTTCTCTCTTACTATAAATATAACTATAAAATTACTTTAAATAAACTACTTTCTATCTTCTACTTCTCTCTATATTAATAGTTAACTAGAGTTATAAGCTATAAAAGAGTATTTTATAAAGAACTTAAATAAAAGATTCATTTCTAATAATAATAGTTCTTTTGTCTTACTAATACTTTTTAGTAAAAAAAAAACTTAATAGTAATAAGCTATAGTTTTATACTAGTTATTAAAAGCTTAATAATTTTAGTTAAAGTAACTTCTACTTAATTTCTTATTAAAATTCTATAGTAAATAGAAGTATATTAGTTACGTAGCTACTTACTAGCGTAGGCACTAGCGCTATTCTAGAGTATAAATAGTCGGCTTAGGCTATACTTAGTAAATTAAAGAGTTTTTACTATATATTTATAATAGATTATAAGATTCTCGACGCTTTACGTCTCTAATATTTATTATATAATATATAGAGCCTTTTTATCTCTAGAAGCGAAGTTCAAAATTAAGGTTCCTTTTTAAAGAGTAAGTAAGATAGTTTAAAATAACTATCTATTATCTTATAGTCGTCTTTTCTAGTAATAATATTAGTATAAGTATTAGATATATAATAGCACGCTATTCTAAATTACTAGTATTCGTGAAATAGCTAATAATCGCTCGGTTCACCTCTTACCTAATCCGCTTCGCGTATTAGATAAGTGAGAGTAATATAATAAAACTAGTAATACGACTACTTTTATTTATACTAAAATCGCCTTAACTAGCCTCTAATAACTCTCTACCTTTTCTACTAAAACTACTCTAATATATTCCTACTATTAATATATAGCTTAAACTTATATTTAATCTTTAAAATATAATTATATCTTCTATATTCTAGGCTTTACTAAATTCTTCTAGAGATTTAGTAGTAGCTTTCTTAGAAGTTAGATTTAAGAACTAGATAGATTCTTAATAGTTAAATCTTACTTTATAATTCTATTTATTAAGTTTAAAATAAGAGACTCTAATTAAAATTAGAATATAATAAAGCGTTGTTATTTTATTATATATTTTTAAAAACAACGTATTTTAGTATAAACTAAAAGTGGTTATATTACTAGTTTTATCGTATTACTCTCTCTTATCTAATACGCGAAGCGGATTAGGTAAGAGGTAGACCGAGCGATTACTTCTAGGCTAGGATTACGAATAACTAATACTTATATAACTAAAGGTATTAAAAGTATTAATATCTAATATTTATATATAAAAGAGATTAAGGTTTAGATATTATATATTTAGCTTTTTAGCTCTTATTATTTAGTATTAGCTATATTAGATAGGACTCGGTTATTATTATTATTATTAGATCTTAGTAGTTTTTAATCTCTTATATATAGATACTTATATTTAGTATAGAAGAGAGATAGTTTTTCCTTTTCTTCTATACTAGAGCCTAGTATTTATATATATTATTCTACTCTAAACGTACTCTTATATACCTCTTTAGTAGTAGTATATATTTCGTACTATTATAGAATCTATCTCTTTACTCTCTCTCTAACTAATATCTAAGATATCGAATTTTAGAGTAACTTTAGATTACTCTAAACTAGCTCTATCTCTCGAGAACGTCGAGTAATAACTCTTTTCTAGAGATATCTCTCTTTCTAAAAGATAAATCTCTAAACTCTTTCTAAATTATATTTATATACTAAGACTTAAAAAATCTTAAAATATAAAAGATTAAAGAGACTATTAAGACTTCTTAACTATAGATAAGATATAGATAGTTATATAAGTTTTAGAAGTAGAAGAATAAAGAATAAAAGATTAGATAGCTAAGATAAAAGTAGAAGAATAATAGATAAAGAATTAAATAGCTAAGATAGAAAAGATAATAAACGAGGTTTAAATTCGACTTTCTTAGCTTTTAAACTCTCTCTAACTAGTATCTAACTCTTATTTAGACTCTTATTTAAACTCTTCTCTACTTCTAAGTCTAAACTTATATCTCTTTTAGCTAAGAGCTAGTACTTCTAAGACCTTCTAATAGACCTCTTAACTCGGTTCTAAATATATTATAAACACTCTCTAATCTCTTCGACGTAAAAGTAAGATAACTAAAAAGATCGAATCTTTAGATAATAGTATTTTATCTATATACTAATAATAGAAGATATCGGTATATAATAGACTTCTTATAAATACTAATTATTATAGTTTATCTCTAATCTAAAAAGCTCTTATTTAAGATATAAGATTTAGACTAGTCTAAACTTATCTTAAACTCTATTACTAGTTTAAATCGGTTTATTCTACTAAGTTAGTTCTTACTTTTTATAACTTTTAGAATATACTCGAGCTTTTAGACTTCTACTTCTTAACTAGTTATAAAATAGATAATACTTAGAATACTTTTAGAACTTTATAAATAGAATATAATAATACTAAAGAAACTTTTACTAACTTTAAAAATCGTTTTTTAAGTATAGCTATACTTAGAGAGATACTAGAATTAGAAAGGTTCTTTTATATATAAGAGAAGATTATACTACAGCTCTAAAACTTAGCTACTATAAATAAGAGACGTTAGAATTATAACTTTATTAAAATAGTATTTAATTTTTTAGCTCTAGATAAGAAGAAATACTAAAACGCTAAGTTACTTATAATTAGCACTTTAGTTTAAAAGAATACCTCTCTATTCTTATCTAGTTTAGCTCTAAACTCTCTATAATCTAATAGCGACGATTCTTTTTCAAAATCGGAAAATGAAAACAAGCCTTCGTAGAGTACTCCGAGTAGAGAGAACGAGGTTACCTAAGAGCCTAAATAACTTAGTTTATACGACTACGCCTAAACCTAGATATTATACTAGTAACTATCTTCTTTTTTATTATCTTAGATACTTAGATAACACGACAACTTCGGTAATAACTCTTCTTAACTAGCTGAAACTCTATCGACTCTCTTTTTTTAAAGTCTTACTTTCTTACTTTCTTTACTTCTAGCTAAGCTAGAAGTTTTTTATTTGAATTTTCTAAATCAGATACGAATTAGTATACTCTCGAAGTAAACTCTTAGCTAAGATCTCACTATTATTATTCTACTACTAAATACTATCTAACTCTACTCTAAATACTCTCTAATCTATAAGATAGCCTAGATAGAACTAAAATATAAAGTATAAAATAGAGACATTATAGTAAGTAAAAAGAGTATTAAAGTATTAATTAAGTATTAAAAGCTTATTATTAAAAGAGAGAGAGTATAAGGCTTTATATACTCGTATGCTTAGACACTCTCTCTATACCTCTATAGAGCCTAAGCTTAGTAAAAGCACGTAACTAAACGTGATAATTACTTTCTTACTATTGTTATTTAATAAATAAAAGAGAAAGCAGAGAGTAAAAAGAAGAGAGAAAGTTTATTTAAACTCTTCTTATCTATACTAGGAAAAACTTTATTCTAAGTACTAAAATATTTACTCGCTCTTCTCTCTTTCTTTACTTTCTCTTCTTCCTTCTCTCTTTTCTTCTTCTTTATTAATTATTACTAAGAAAAGAAGAAAAAAAGAGAGAGTTTATAGAGCTAAAGTAAGAGAGAGAGAGCTAGAGTAAGAGAGTAGAGATAAAATACTATAAATATAGAATATTAACTTTTGTAATTTATAATTTACGATTTACGATTTATTCGTTTTAAGCTTTTAATATATATAAGACGCTTTATCTAGATATTATAGTATCTCGTACGTACTAAAAGTCGGAATCGACTAAATCGTAAATCGTAAATCGCAAATCGTAAATCGCAAATCGTAAATCGTAAATCGTAAAGCTTAGATTTTTAAGTATATAGCTCTTTAAAGCTAAATCGTAAATCGTAAATTGTAAATTAATAAACGTAGATTTTTTAGAGACTATTTAGACGTAAATCGAAATACTTAAATTAGTAATCTTAAAGCTTAAAGTAAGAGTATTCGTAATTCGTAATACTTAAATCATAAGACTTAAATCGTAAAATTTAAGTATAAGCAAAGGTAGAAAGTAGAAGGTAATATAGTATATATATGTCTATTAAATATATACGTATTATAATTACTTACCGCTTACTCTCTAGCTACCTAGTACTATACTAAATATAAGTATAATATAACTTTAAATCTATTATCTAAAATATTATAAATTATCAAAAGTAATATATATACTTAGTATAAACGATAACGTTATATAAGTATCTAATAAACAAGAGAGGAAAAGAGATAATTAAGACTTTTAATACTATAAGTATAGATATAATTTAACCTAAGAGTAAGAGACGCTAAGCCTAATTAGGTAATTAGTATACGATTAGCAAAGTAGTACTTAAAGTACTTAAATAATCTTAAATTATAATTATTTAAGCACTTTAGTAAAGAGAGTAAAAGAAGAGTAAAGGTAGTAAAAAGTAACTAAAAAGTAGTAATAAAATTAAGATATTATAGACAATCCTCTTAGTATCTATATCTAAAGTATCTACTACTATATACTCTTACTTCTTATCTCTCTTCTTATTATACTTACTATATACAATTCTAACCTTTTTAGTAGTATAAGAGAGTCGATTAGTAAGGGTTATTTAAGAGAGAGTATCTCCTCTCTTTCTCTTTAAATTAAGGCTATTTATAGAAGCGATTATAGTAGTAAATATTATTTTACTTACTAGCGTATTTATAGATATAAGAGGAGTAAGTAAGAGTAAATTAGAGACTCTCTTATTAAGCTCTTAATCAAGTTTTAATTACTTTTCCTTATTAATTAATTCAAGCCTATTTTTAGTAATAGTAGTATTAATATTTATACGTAATTAAGTATCAAGATCTCTTATAATTTACTTATTTATATCTACTTATTATTATACTATCTTATCTACTCTCTCTAGTGTATTTAACTTAATAGGTGCTATTAAGCTCTCTTTCTCCTTATCCTTTATAAAAGGCGATAGTAAGTATAAGCCTAGAGTTAATACTCCTTTACTATTAGTATCCTCCTTTATATTTATATCTATATCTATATCCTTACTTCTTATATTACTCTTAGAACCCTCTCTAGAATTATTATCTCTATTATCTTCCTTTTCTAAATAAGTAGTAATAATTATAAAACAGTCTTCTAAGTAAGTAGTAATAATTATAAATATCTTTAGAAGATTATCTAATTTTAAATCATCTACTAATATTACGCTTACTCTAGTACTAGTACTATCTTTTAGTAATAGTATAAGCCTAATATCTCTCTCTCTATCTTAAGTATTATCTTTAAGTATAATAGGCTTGTTATTAGATATCTTAATAAGTACTAAGAGTTAAAATAGAATTAATAGCTCTTAGATATCTTATAAGAATACGATAGATTACCTCTTTTTAAAAGATCGAGGCTTATTATTAGTATAACTATTAAATACTATATATACTTTATAGTACTTTTTATTAATAAGACCTTTTAGTAAATTAAAGTATTATATAAGAGCTTATATATTATCTATCTTTTTATAATCTATAGTACTTAATTACTTAGCTTTTCTCTTTCTAATAGTAACGTTTATAGCTAGAAAGACGTCTTTTGCCTTATTAGTAAGAAGTAGTATATTAATAAGATCTTATCTACTAAGAGTAGGGATTATATAGTAGATATCTTCTAAGAGCTTAATAGTAAACCTTTTAGCTTATATATTTTAGAGTACTAATTTAAAGTTAAATAGATCTTTAGAGTTACTAGTAGGTAAGTAAGGTATCTAAAACAGAAAGTCGTTATTAATTTATACTTTAACTATCTTACTATATTATACTATAGAAGTATATATAATTATAGAGATACTCTTAGTAATAGAGAAGTCCTTAGTACTTGTTATATATATATAGATATATAAAGCTACTTAAATATAGATTTTAATAATAGAGATAGGCTTTAGCGCTCTATAGGTTAGAGAAGGAGGAGCTAGAGAGACTATACTAATTAGTAGTATATACTAAATTTAAGAGTACTACTTACTTTTAGTCTTTTTCTTATTAGAGATAAATCCCTTCTTATATACTTTCGCTTTAATTATTTTAGTCTTATTAGAAGCTTTTATAAAGAAGAATTATCTAACTCTAGCTTTTTCCTTCTAAATAGCTCGCTCTCTAGCTATAGCTAATTTATCCTTCTTTTACTTAATAATAAGAGCGAAGTAGTTAGTAGTAGAACGTTCTATAGTAGCCTCTTACTTCCTTCTAGACTCTATAATTAACTATTATTTCTTCTCTTAGCTATTAGAGCTTTATACTATAGCTTTTATAAAGTAGTCTTTTACTTTTTATAAACGGTTCTTAATCTTATTATTAGAGAGCTTTTAAAGAAGTGTAGATATATAATTTTCTAGAGTACTTACTAGGTTTACTAGGAAGTAATAAGAGTATACTTTAAGCTTTAAACTCTTAAGATAAGGAGTCTAGACTTCTAAGTATTTAGAAGACTAATATTAAAGTATCTTAGTATATTTTTAGTATTATAGAGTAGTAGATATAGAGCTTTTAAAAGTATAAGTAAAAGTAATAGAATAAAAGTAGGAAAATCAAAGAACTATTCTACTTAAACTATATAACCTTCTATACCTTGCTTCTTACTTTTAGTACTATTTATAAGGCTTTAATATACTATTCTAGCATATATTAAATAATTACTAGTTATATAGTATATTATCTTCTATAAAAGCTAGGACTTTATTTACTATTTTATAAGTATTTATAAAAGTAGGTATAAGTAAGGCTAGATTAAAGGATATTTTAATCTAAGTAACTACTTAGAAGCTAGCTTAGAAATCTTCTCTAGAAACTAAGGAGGTTCTAAAAGTAAGTAATTAATACTAAGCCTAATTTATAAATTATTTACTACTACTAATAAAAGTTAGTAATCTATATACTTAAATTAGCTTAAAAATATAATATTCTAAATTAATTCTTTTATCTTTTATTTAAATATAGAATAGTATTATTTATATTTATAAAGCTAACTAGAACTTAATAGATATAGAACTTATAATATTACGATTTTTTAAAGATTTAAGAGTTTAAGATTATTAACTTTTATTAGTAGTAGTAAGTAATTTATAAATTAGGCTTAGTACTAATAGTCGTAGTTAGTAGGTTTACTCTATTAAAATCCTCTCCTAGGTACTTAGAGAATTACATATCTATAACTATATTTATAACTTTATATAAATTACTTCTAATTTTAATTAAAAGTTAATAAATATATCTATTCCTCTTTAGAGTTATATTAAGCCTTTTTTTATACCTGAAATATATGAATTTTAGGTTTAGAGCTCGGCTTATATTTAATATAGGTTTATTCTTAGTTTAGTATATCTATTTACTTATTAATTATAAATAGTAAAAACAACGTTACTAACTAACCTTCTACGCCTTTTATAAATAGTAATATATACTTTCTTCGTTATATTACTCTTTATTAATATTCTATTTACTCTAGCTAGTAGGTAATTACGATTATAGACTACTATAGAGTCTATAATTAGTTAGTAGATTATAATACTATAATTCTAAAGTTACTACTATAGCTAAAGATATATATTAAGTATAAGGTTACTAATAGAGAGAGAGGAGATTAAAGATTTAAGACCTTACTTTTTAAATAGACTTAAGAGACTATCTTTTAGTAGATAACCTAGGATTAGAATTATTAGAGCTCTCTATTATAATAACGACGTTTAATACTATCTATTAGTAAGAGAGCTCTATAAAGAAGGAGGCCTAATCTTAAAGATAAATTAGTAGCCTTTAAAGTAGATTAATTAAATATAAATTTATTTACTAATATCTGTTTTTAAATCTCCTTCTAAATTATCTTCGACTAGTAAGGTATATCTATTAGTTATATACTTCTTTAAATCCTTATCTAATCCTATTAAACTATTATTATCTAACTCCTCTAATTCCTCGTCTAAGAAGTTACTATTATATAGATAATCTAATACTACGTTTATCGCTTAATCGCTCTTACCTTTATTACTAAAGTATACGCTAAATTTATCTTAATTAGCCTCTCTAGCTTTCTTTAATCCTTAAGCTATCTTAGAGTATAGCTCTTACTTATATACTCTCTCTAGCTTACCTAAAAGACTTAATCCTATTAAATTATTTTCTTAGATATATACTATTAATTCTACTCTTAAATCTAAGTATACTATAGTATAAGTTTCTCTCTCTTTAGTATATATTATCTTATTAATTAGTAGTATATATCTATATACTAATAATTTTATTTTATACTACTCTAGAGTTATCTAAGGCAAATATATATTAATATTCTAATTCTTATATAATTCTTAAAGCTTAGTAAGCTTCTTAGCAGGTATCTTAATACTATAATCGTCTACTAGATACTCTTTACTCTTAGAATAGTAAAAGTTAGTCTATAGCACTCTTAGTACCCTATACTCTTAATTAGTATTAGTATGAATATAATAGCGATTTTATATATATATAAACGTTTAAAGCTCTTTCTAGATAATTAGAATATATATATATAATATAGTAATTATATTAGAAAGGCTCTTTTTAGAAAATAACCTCTTTTTATAAATACTTTAGAAGTATATCTTCTACTTATTTAGAGACTCTTTTATAAGCTATCTCTACTAAGTCTTAATACATTAGTTAGCTATAGAAGTACTAAACTAATATAGGTCTAAAAATTAGTATAGCTTCTTACTACTTTTTATAGCTTATTATTAATAAAGTATATAGTAAGCGTTTACTATTATTAGAGATTCCGATCCTTAATCTAATTATATATAGTATAGTATCTTTTTAAGGCTACTTATAATATTATTATATTACTATAGAGTAGATACTACTATATTGTTTAAGATACTATAATAGCTCTAAGAGAGAAATCGAGTATAGATATTAATACTAGTATATATCTTAATACTAATAAACTTTAATTTATAATATCTATTAATACTCTATATAAAATTAAGCTCTAGTATAATATATTTACTATAAGTATCCTTAATCTCTTATAATCTATAATTATACCCCTTCTTATTAACCTTTAATAGTGTCTTTTAAATCTTATTCTAGCTCTATCTTTTATCTTTATCTCTATTAATACTATAAGTATTAAGGTATATATAGAGGAATCTAAGGCTAAAGCTCTTTATAGTACTAAAGTAGCTATATTCGTAGATCTTATATTAAAGGATAGCTTCTAGCTTTTTACGCTCTTCTTATATAAGGAACTTTTAATATTAAAGGCCTATTTTAAATTATAACCTTTAAAGCTTCTAAGGCTTAATTATAAAGCTCTTATAATTTAATATATATATTATACTTAAATTAGATAATTCTATATCTTTAAAGAGATATACTACTTATATATATAAGGTAAGAGTAGTCTTACTTTTTTTATACTAGCGAAGGTTCTACTCTATATTAATTTAGAGCTTAAGAGTAGTATTAGAGACGTTAATATTATACTTACTTTTAAGGATATTATATATCTCTTAAGTAGAGACTTTCTTTTAGTATAACTCCTTTATAAACACTTTATATAGCTCTAAATCGATAAACTAACGTAGTATATTTAGGCTTCTATTATACGCTTAAAATCGCTCTTTTTACACTTTCTACTATATAGGGCTGCTACTAGAGCTTATTCTCTTTCTTCTTCTATCGTCGTTAGTACTCGAATTTAAGAGAGAAGAGAGAGTATATATAGTAGTAGAATAGTACTTTTAAAGAAAGGAATAATATAGAGTAGTATTTAAAAGAAGGAGTAACTAATTTAATTTATCTTAAGAGGTTCTACTACTAAGGATATTATACTTTAATAAATACCTAGAACTACTACTAGAGCTTATCCTCTTCCTTCTCCTATTATTATTAGTACTTAAATTTAAGAGAGGAGAGAGAGTATATATAGTAGTAGAATAGTACTTTTAAAAGAAGGAATAATAGAGAGTAGTATATAGTATTTAAAGGAAGAAGTAATATAAGAGGGTTAGTATATAGAGTAAGTATACTTTCTAGCTTATAAAATAAATAGCGCTAACTCTAATTAGGAAATTAGTATATAATTGAGAAAAGTAGCTAAAAGTGTTTAAATAATCTTAAATTAAGATTATTTAAGCTTTTAAAGCGAGCTAATTACTTTAATATTAAGTAATCTAGAGTAATTAGTTTAAAAAAGGCCTAGTTTTAAGATATAATTTAGAAACTTATTATAGTAATAAAAGTCGATTTATATAGTCTTTTTATATTATATATATATATCTCTTACTCTAATATATTTTAATTTAATATTTAATACCTTTTACGATTATTTATTAATTATATAACTTTTATAATTTATGATTTACGATTTACGATTTACGATTTAGCCTCTAAAAAATCTACGTTTATCAATTTACGATTTGTAATTTGCGATTTAGCTCTAAAGGGCTATATACTTAGAAATCTAAGCTTTATAATTTACGATTTACGATTTATAATTTACGATTTACGATTTAGTCGTCGTTTCCGACTTTTGATATATATAGGACGCCCTAGATATACTAAAAAGTCGGAAACGACTAAATCGTAAATTATAAATCGCAAATCACAAAAGTCGAGTATTTATAACTAAAGCCTCTAAAAGATATTATAAAGTCTAAACTATATTATACTCTTACTCTCTTATTCTATTCTTCTATATATTATATATACTAAGAGAATATAAGAGAGAGAGAGAAGAATAGAGATAAGAGATAAGAAGTAAGAGATAAGAAGTAAGAGTTAAGAGAGTAAGTAAATATTCTATTATAAAAGTATAAAAAGCTTAATATTCAAAGAGCTATCTAAGCCGACTACTTATAGCTAAGAACACTAGCTAAGCGAGTAGATATATAACTAGTATATAAGAGGCTATTCACTCTTATAATACATTCTAAGGAAAAGGTTTTTCCTAGTATAGATAAGAGTTTAAGTAAAAAAGTCGTAAATAATCTTTTTACTCTTCTCTTCTTCCTCGCTTCTCTTCTCTCTCTTCTCTTCTCGCTTATTTATCTAGAAACTATAAGAAGAATATAATATAAGAGTCAGATAATAGATAGTAAGGATATAAAAGTGAGAGTATACTCTATATTACTACTATCTACGTAATACTCGTTATCTCTCTCTATTCTATATCTAATTAGCTAGTTATATTAGTTAAGACTATCTAGTCTTTATATAAAGAAAGACAGGAGAGTAGAGATAGGAGAAGGAGAGAGAGGAGAAGGAGAGAGAGGAGAAGGAGAGAGAGGAGAAGGAGAGAGAGGGAACTTAAATTAAAAACTATTTATTTACGATTTAGTTAATCCAACTTTTTAATATATTTAGGATGCCGTAGCTAATGTTCTCCGTAAGTATGTCTAGTAACCTCAAGATTAAGTTATATCATTTGAGAATGTTTTAGTTAATCAAGTTAATTGAAATAAGTTCTGAGATATTTAAGCGCAAATTAGCAACGAGTGGTGCTCAATTTGAATATTTAAGCTAGCTACTCAAGTCTAATTTTGTTTAGACAGAAGTTGTAAATTCTCTTAATCTGTTTATAAGTTTTAATTTTTCTGTCTTCTTTCTTACTATAGCTTAATAGAGTCTCCTTTGAAGGTGTTTTCTTAAGCATAGTGAATAGGTATCTGGCTATCAGCCACCTCTGACTTAAGTTCCCCCTTCAACTCCGATTCACTGGTGAGTTGCTCTTTGCCTCGTGGTATGTCTTGTCACCATTACCAGCTTAGTAGCGCCTGCTAGCGTTTCCGAAGCCCAAGTCTTCAGGGCTAGCTCTAAGCCAAGCTCTTTTTCACCTACATATCGCGTAACAACAAACAACGTTGGAGCACTGCCACAAACCTTCCACGTTCTCATCATGGATATCAATCTGTCTGATTCCAAACAAGAACACATCATTCCATCTGGGACTGAATCAAAATACATCAAAACCTTCGAGAACAAGCTTTACGCAATCCTCAAACCCTACTCCGCATACATCGCCCTCTCCTACTACCCAAAGCTCCATCGTTTCAACTGGAGCCTCCTCGTTCAAGTGTCCAAGTCCGATACCAACCACAAAGTCTATTATTCGGTCGAGCCTAAATGCAAGCCACCTCACGAGCGAATAGGTCCAGCACTCGAAACTAGCAGAGTAAGGAATCTTTCCCTTGTTCCCTTTTTTGAACTCCCATTCTCAGTGACTGGGAGCAAGTTTAATCCTTAAACACTGCCCTCGGCTCCTGAGCCAAACGAGGAAAGCGTATGCTAATTTGTTGCAGTGGCGCATCAAACACGTCGTTAATGACCGATACCCTCTCGAAGTCGATGACTATCCACTTGAACGAAGCTCTTCTCCTCTTATCGTCGGTCTTGTCCGAGTAGCCGCTTTGAACTCGTCCGACTCGAACGGAAGATACGTTGATGATATTGTTCGCATAGACGACCACGATTACTGCGAGGCCTTCAACAAGCTGGAGTCGAAGAGTGGATGTGTTTATGTCAGCCGAGTTTGTCAGCGTCTCAAGATGGCGGGGATCATGAGTTTCGATACTTGGGATGAGGTTGAGCAAGAGGTTTTTGCTTTTGGAGAAAAGTATAAGGCTGGTTGTACTGTGAAGAATGGTCAACATACACTTTTGCCAACGATGGACTCGGAGGTCTGCGGTTTGGACCAGGACATGGAATTGGACTAGCTTGTTTATCTTACTCTGGATAACTGGGTTCCTATGTATCGTCGTTTGGTGTCCGTCTTGTTTTCTGGGAAATGCAGGCTGTGGTTGGTGAGCGGTGGTTGTACCGGTCTGCATTTCGGTTACCAAAGTGCTCATAGTGTGCACTCCAATGCATCATCTTTCTAAGAGACACCTGCCATAACTAAGTTGCTTTTGAGCGAACTTTCTTATTATTTACTATGAATTACCTTTTTCTCTTGAAGTTTATTGATATTCCTGTTCTTTTATTATATTCAACCCTGCATTAGACATCAAGAGTGTTAAGAGTGTATCGAGGGGGCGCTTTTCAGGGGGTCAACAAGAGGGCAAATATTATATGGATGCCTAAGTAACACTGACCGAACCCCCAAAATTGGCAGAATTCAACTATTAATATCCCTCCTAACCTCCTTACAGTGTAGGGACTAGTACAGTTTTCGTAGTTTTCGTCCAGTTTTGAATATACTAAACTATACTGCGGTTTTAGTACTATTAGTAGAACTAAGTAATAAATTAATAAAACTAACTATATAAACTATTATAGTTTTAAAAACTATAGGTAAAAAGAGCTACTATTTTTAACTTAAAAGTAGCTCTTTAGTAGTAACTAAAGTATTAACCTCCTTTATAATTCTCTTATTATCCTCCTTCTCTAATACTCTAATCTCTCTTTTAATCTTTATTATAGTATCTTCTATATTAAGTAAACTGAACTAAGACTTTAAGTATATAAGAGCGTTTATCAAGAGTATGCTAAGATAGTTCTAATAATTAGTAATTATAATTTTAGTACTAGAGAAGAGTTACTCTAGCTTAGTAGATATAGTAGGTATTAAGAGTATATTAAGAGCTTTTTAAGAGAGATTTAGATACTACTTTTATTAGATAGGCTCGAGCTATTATTTAAAGGATTTAAATATATTAGTATAGTAGAAGAGGTATAATAGTACTTATATTTATTAGTAATAGATATACTATTAATCTTATTAAAGGTAGTATAAAGGAATAAGGAAAAGAGGTTATTATTATCTTTTAGAGTAGTCGTAGTAGTAGTAGGATTATTAAGTAATACTAAGGTTATTAGATAATATTCCTCTTAGAGATTAAGTACTAAACCTCTAATAGAGTCTTAAAAAGCTTTTTCCTAATTTTTATTAATATATTACTATTTAAGATATAGATTTAATATAAGTATTATAGTATATACTAGTAAACTATTAGATAATTAATAATATTTATTTAGCTTCTCTTAGTCTAAATTAAATATCTATAAGAGTATAAAGTCTTTTATAAATATTCTTTTACTATACTTAAAAGGTAAGAGATAATAATCTATTATAATAAAAACTTCTAAGAGTATTAAATAATCTAACTTAAGTGTTTTAGTAGTATACTTAAATTACTTTAGAAACTTATATATAATATATATAATATACTAATTATTATTAGAGAGTATATTATCTTTATTATATTTAAAGTAAAGAAGTATATTATCTTTATAAATAAGTATACTATCTAATATATTATACTAAGAATTCTATTATATACTATTATCTCTTTTAAGCTTTAATCCTATAATCTCTTTATATACTATAAACTATTAAATACTCCTTTAAATATATATTATAATATTATAAAGTTTACTAAAAGGTCTAATTTTATATTAATTTTTAATATAATCTATTATTACTTAAAGTATTAAAGGTTAATTAATATTATTATAGTTAAGAGTATCTTTAGTTATATAAAAGAGGAAGGACTAGATAGTAAGGTTAATAATATAACTTATATAATATATTTAATACTTAAGAGTAGTATAATTTAAGATTCTATATTTAAAACATATTTCTAAAAGGTTAGTAAAGGTATTAAATAGAGTAAAAGAAGTATATACTTAACTATAGAAACTCTATTATTATATTATTATTTAAAGTGTTATCTATCTAAAAGTATTCTAAATTTTATATAAAACCTTAATCTTCTAAAACCTTAATAATCGCCTCTCTAAGATACTTACTTATATATAAGCTTTTAACTCTTTTAAAAGCTAATACTACTAATTAAAGCTTCTTATTTGCTCTTATAAACTACGCTAGTATACTAAATATTATAAGATTATTTAGTAAGCTTTAGAGATTATATAAGATATAGATTTTTAAGAGTATACTATTAAGTAGATAATAGATTTAAACCTTTTATATATTATATTAGTTTTAGATCTATTTATAGATTATATAATATATAAGTAGAAGCTAAACTAGTATATTAGAATTAAGATAGTATAAGAAGGCTCTAATCTTAGAAACCTCTACTAGTTTAAAAGCTAGAGAATATATAATAATTACTTATACCTAGAGATATTTAAGTACTTTTAGATTAAGTAAGATACTATTACTATAGCTAATTTAATATTGCTTTTTAGTATTTTACTATACTAATTTTAAAGTAACCTTAATCTACTACTCTATACTATATACTATCTCTTAATAAAGTCCTTTATCTAGAATCTTATAAACTTTGATTAAGTGTTTTTATATAATTCTAGTACTAGATAAGACTTAGTACTATTATATATAATACTTATAATCTTAAGAGTTCTTTTTTGTTATTTAATATATATATTTAGTATTAATATCTGCTAAGAGTATATAGTTTTATATCTAAGAGTATTATTACTCTATATTTAACTCTTATATATATTTATACTTTAAACTAGTAGATAAACTAGAGGAAACTAAATAAGACGAGTTAGTAGAAGGAGACCTACTAGGTATATATAAAAGTACTTATTCCTAGTCTATATCTTTATCTTCTAGTTTATTATTTAAAGTAGCTACTTCTTTAGTAATAGTAGTAGCCTAGGCCTTAGCTTAGATAGAAGTAAAGAATATAAGAGGTTAGTATATCTTTAGCGTAGGTTTAGAAACTCTTACTAACCTCTTAGAGAGTATCTAGGCTTCTTTTAGTAGTATACTAATATTATTATTATTATTTTAACAATAGTATTACTAATGTTTAAAGTTTATTATAAGATAGATAGTAAGAGCCTAGTTAATAGAAAGCCTAGAAACTACTAAAATAGAGCCTAAAAGAGTTTAGTTTTCCTCTTTTCTAAGCTCTTTAAAACTTAAACTTTTCTAAAAACCTAGCTAAAACTATAAAATTTTAATATCTTAGTTTTTAAAACTATATAGTTTTACTATATAAAACTATACTAACTATAGTTTTAGATAAGTAATTTAAAACTAAGTAAAATTTACTAAAACTAACTATATAGTAAGTTAGTACAGTTAGTTCTTTAAAAACTATACGTATTCCCTACACTGCCTTCTTATTTTGATTTTTCTCACTTCAAAGCCTCAAGTCATCATTCACAACCAAGGCCCCTCTTTCCCCAGCAACAACATCATTCTCAACGCCATTCGCCAGCTCAAAAGCCCTTCTCTCGATCTTATCTAAAATTTATCAATTCCGCAACCATAATTTTAGATATGAGGAATCATGCTTACCAAGTTCAACACCCAGCTTCAAGCCCCCTTCCTCATGAAGCTTTGCCAAGGCATCGAAAACCCAAGTTCGACAATTGAAATCCTTCCCCGTTCTCGCTGACGGTTTCCCATCTGCTGGGATACTGCCCATGACCTCATCTAATTTTTCTGGGGAGAGGGAGATTGACCCAACCCGCCAGATAAGGATTAAAGCCCGTTCGGTCATGGGAAGGGGTTGGGGAACTGTTTGGGCTAGCCACTGTCCGTTTGTGGCCGAGGAGATGGTTGCGTGGGAGTAGATGCAGGTTGTTGTGGGGTGAGATGTTGGTCGGAGGAGACCCCAGTGCTGGATTGGGTTCAGTATTTTGAAAGACTTGCAGTATATTGGGGGGGAAGAGGATAACGAGAAAAATGGAACTTACGTAGGAACCTTCGATGTTTCGTGCGCTTAGAGCTATGTAGAGGTTGTTTGGGGTGAGATCCATGGTTTGTGTTTTTTCGGTGGTTTTTCGGAAGGTTCTTCTCAGGGTTGTTTTTCAAGTTGGGATTTTTAAGAGCCTGCTTAGATTCCTAGTGTATATGAATGCGCATTTTTTGTTGTAAGGTAAGAGGAGGAAAGAATGTCCGGTTATCAACTGGAAGGGCGTGGACGAGAGAGCGTGCATATACATGTGTACATAGGCTGCCTGAAATCAAGGCAGCAGGTAAAAATTTTATTATTATTTAAGTATATTTTCTCATTATAAAAACCCAAACAGTTGGTCCAAATATTCCCAAACAATCGGAACCACCCTCTTAAACACTTAAAGCAATTTAACATTGATTTGATTAGCCCAAAAATTGGAGAACGAGGCCTATCTATTGCCGCTTTTATTTTCTATAGAAGAAGCCACTTCTTGGCAACTGACATGTGACCTGGGTACTTACCCTGCAGAAAAAACCTGCCGATTTGAGGCACACCCAGCTTCTACTTCGATGTGTTGAAAAAAACTGTAAGACTTGAGATAATTATTCAAGACGGCTTTAGGGATCGATTGGAGTTTTTGTTATATTTTTGCGACTGTAGTTGGCCTCGGAATACGGTGTAATATAGTACAAAGGGTGAGGGTTTTTGGTAGGGCGGCCGTGCTTCTCCCCTTGAGAGTTACCCCTCATTTTTTATCTCTTAACCTTCATCATAAGAAATCTCATTCATCAAATAAACAACCCATCTTACAGTATTGTTTACATATATAGATTCTGCTTCAATTCTCCCGTGTCCACTCTCCAACCACGCCAACGTAATCTTCCGGCCCGTATGGCTCGGTGATTTCCTTGAAACCACTTGCCTTTCTCCTCGATTTGATACCCAAATCCGTCAACAACATATCTACGTAGGGCAATGCATCGAATACGAAATCGGGAATCTTGCCACCCCAGCCGCCTGGGTATCGCCATTTGCCGAATCGGTTGTGAAGAGTAGCAGAGTATTGAAGAGCTGAAGCCTGTTCGTTGACATTCTTGGTGCAGGCGAGCTTTCCATCGAAATATGCGGTTATCCACAACGCCTGTGTTTGAGCGATGATGGCTGTTGTGATGGTCATCAAGCTTCCGGCAAAAGCAATATCGTGTGTCTCGAGAAATTCTGGCTTTGTGGGGACCATGAAGCGATACAAATCTAGCGATGAAAGACTTTCCTGGTTTGGAATGGCGGCCTTGTTGTTGGTGAGAGGTTGTAGCTTTTTGTTTTGTTCTGGTTGGTCCTTTAGACGTGGGAATTTTGACAGGATCTCCTCATCGGCTTTCGCATTTAGGGGTTCCTCGGTTTTTGTTCCGTCGTTTAAATGTGGTAGACCAAGTTGTTCTTCGAGACCTGGTGGTTGGAACTTCATAGGGGCGTTGTGCTTCCAACCGGTGGAACACAGAAGTGCATCCGATTCGAGAGTTACACCGGAGCTGAGATGCACTTGTCCTCTGGACAACTTGGTGATATTGGATATGTGGACGTGTACCTTGCCGCTTTTTACCAAGTCGAAAAAATCAGTCTCATAGTTGAAAATGCTCAACCCACTACCAATCCAAAATGCTGGAATCCATGGCTTCAATTTTGCCGTTTCCGGATGACTGTCATAGTTGTTCAATGACATTACATCACCACCAAGGATGGCCCAGAAGCGGTTGACAATGGCGCGTCCAATTGCAGTTCCGTGCATCCACCCTCGAATTCCAGTATACCCATCTGAGTCTCCCCAGATACATGGACTCATCCAGGTCAAAAACCTAGTATGTACAAGCTTTTCCAGCCATTTCTTGAGCGGCGTTACGTATGGAGGTGCCATCCAACATGGACCCCTTCCTTTTTCTTTTTTCTTGATCAGTTTTATGGTTCAGCAATTATTGGCGGAGAATTCAAACGGCGGTAATTGGGTACCTATTCTCTTGTTGTTCTAAAGTATTAACCGAGACCATCTGGGACAATCTAATCTGATTGTTCCAATGATTTAGGTTAATACTTCAAATTGTTCTAAGTCTTTAGGATAATTACTGGAATTGCCCGAGAGAGTTGGAACAACCAGAGCAAGTTAGGCAGGTACAAATCTGAAGTATTTACTGCCGTTGCTACCGCCTATCGGGAGCCACACACTTACCTCGAATGATCCAATCAACCTCGACCTCTTCAGAAGCGTAGGCGTACACAGCATCCCAAGCCGATTTTGTCCCCCCAAGAATTGTTATTTTCTTTCCAGTCTTTATGGTATCCTTGTGTTGCAAGAAATCCTTGCTGTGAAACAGCGGTGCCTCGAATGAATCCTCACCCTCGAAGGTCGGCATAAATGCTTGAGATGTCAAGCCGGTAGCAATAACCAACTTCGCGGCGAATATATTCTTTCCGTCATTGGTCTGTAACAACCAACCTCCCATTTCGCCCCTCTCAACACTCTCGACCTTTGTATTGAATCGAATCCGGTCGAACACCCCAAACTTCTTTGCATATGCCGTCAGATATTCATGGAGTACGTTTCCCGGAATATGTTGACCAGGCTTCACACCCCATGTCGCTTCATCCATAGGAAAGTCACTATACTCATATGTTCCGACCATATTATTGCTCTTGAGCCCTGGATAAAGACGGTGACTCGCCCATACCCCCCCAGCAGAGGACTCGGCCTCCAGGAGAACAGCTTTCACATCGGGATGCACTTCGAGGTACGTTTTGGCTGCGGCAAGCCCATACCAACCTGTTTGATACGTTGGTTAGCTTCATCTCGGAAGTGGAGAGATCTTGAGAACGGATCTCGCGACCAAAGCTCACCAGCACCCACGATAACCAGATCAGCAGTTTCTGAGGACGTCATGGTCAATTGCGTCGCATCT
Source organism: Hymenoscyphus infarciens (assembly GCA_001414345.1). NCBI lineage: Eukaryota > Fungi > Ascomycota > Leotiomycetes > Helotiales > Helotiaceae > Hymenoscyphus > Hymenoscyphus infarciens. The sequence continues at coordinate 32,931 of LLCB01000230.1, read as the reverse complement.
ATTTGTTCACGACGTTGAATAAAGAGAGATTAGATGATAAAGCGCAAAGAGGGCATGTATTCACAACTTGAGGAGTGCCTCCAGAAACCCCACGACATGAGAGTGAAAATGGCCAGTTTCTGTGTCAACAGAGACGATAAAGCTTGGGGACATCTTCTCTCTCCAGAAACCCCACATGTCCCAATCCTTACTTAGCGGCTAATGCGTGACCAAAAGACCAAAAGGGAGAGTGACATGGGGGAAGTTTTCCGAAATGATCAAAGATGTCGAAATTGCTTGGCGATGGTGGGGTTATCCACCTTTCACCCCTTTGGGAGGAAGAGTCGCCGACTCCATACCTTACCTTCCTTACCCTGGTCGTCAAAATTAAAATTTCCAACGACTTGGTGGCTCCTTACGAAACATACGAAACAGTGATAGTCAAGTTTATCTATCAAGACGGAATGTAACGAGGATATCCGGTACCAGTGTTCTGGACCTCTGGTTGACTTTTTCCTCGAGTGATACCAACCGATACTTGTAACAAAAGCCAACACAAGATTAGGGGTCGGAGATGAGAAACAGGCCACTATGTCACCTTCACTTCGCTCGGGATTTGTTGCATTTTTGATCAGTCACATCGTCCACATGTACTGTCACTACTGTGGCGATCTGGAGCAACGGAACTGTCCTTACGATTGGCCCAATCGAAACCATTGTCCGAGAGTAATGGAGAAATTCTTAACTTTCCCAAAGGATATCTCGTGTTGTTGGAGACGAGTTGGAAGAAGTAGATTCGCAGAAGAATGCTCGGAACCCTTGCCCTACGAAAGTCTGTCTCCTCATCGCTACACGTGGCGCCATCTCATCTACGCAATTGGAACTGCGATCGCAGAGCCTTGGTCGCAATTAGGCATGAGGGACGATGTCCCCGAACCTGGACGAACTGTATTTTGACATCAGATCAGCTACATTGTCTTAGAAAAGAAGATACTGACTGTCGAAATAGGGTTCTGTCTAACGGTGGCTTGCTAAAATCCCCGAAGAAGGTTGGTGCGAATAGGAAGTGCTTGCGCCTGATCTATGTGGATACAAACGCAGGAGGGCAAGTGTTTCAAATCCACCGTTTTTGGTCTGGTACCCAACCCAACCAACCCCCATTTTCATTTTCTCAAATGGTAAGCACTACGGAGAACCGGCTAAGACTCGTTTAACAACTGACAGGTACTGTAACGGTCGGGGAATCTTCCGTCGCCCAGGTTGCAAAACATATTTACATGGTATGGACCACATATGGTCGCGACAGGCGTTATGAATAAGAAAGTGGAGAAGTTGATCTCATTTTTCCCTTTCTCTTACCTCCGTCTGTTGGTTTCTCCTCCTTTCCTCGTGGGATTTGTTTCGATGACCGATGACCGATGACTTATCCGTTCACATTCTCGATGTTGTGGAGTTTAAGCTTTCTCCATTCTTTCTTGGCCCCTGAAAACGACCTGTGTTGACTAAGATTTCTGGACGAGGTCGAACTTTTTGTATATCCGTCTCCTTCTTCCGGGTTTTAGGTTTTAGCAACATCGCAGTTGCTGGATCTTTGCTTTGCACATTCGCAAGTCAACATTTCATGCACATTACAGGGCCAATTCTTCACCAGCCATGAGCGAATTCGCAACTGAGGCGTTTACCCTCCTCAGCCTTGGTATTACTACCATTGGGATTCGAACTTATGCCCGCTTTTCATCTGTTCGATTGCAAGGCTTCAAAACGGATGACTATATAATGCTATTAGCTGGTGTGAGTACCTCATCTGAGTCCCTAACAACATCGTCTCCAGTGTTCGATGTATTGCCTGTCGTTTGTAGATCTGATTTAACACTCCTCGACAGGTTGTCTACGCTCTCGAAACAGTCACTGCATGGTCGGTTGGTGCATTGTCACACGGTTTAGCCAACGTAAGTAATGGGGAAACCGTTCTCCCACTTTATTTCTCTTAAATCACTCTTTAATCACTCCTGAGTCACTTCTGAATCATTTCTGAACCCTGGCATTTATTCTGTGCCGTATCCTGAGACACCTTTTGATAGGTAATACTGACACCCCCCTCTTCTAGAATGGTATGACGGACGAGGAAAGAACTTCACTTGTAGAGGACTCACCTGAGTGGGCGCTTCGAGTCCAAGGATCCAAAACACAACTTATTGGATGGTCACTTTACACATTATTGTTGTGGTTGCTGAAGTTTTGCATGTGTGTCTTCTATGAGAGGTTAACGGAGGGGGTGGATAATATGAAGTCAAGAGTTCGATTTGGATACGCTATCCTTTTCGCTACATACCTCACAACCGAATTATCCATATTGCTTGGTTGCCAACCGTTCAAGCACAATTGGCAGATCAACCCAAATCCAGGCAGTAAGTCAGATTTGTTCCAGGCCCAGAGCATTTTAGGAACCCATCACTGAGCCCACAACAGATCATTGCCAGCCCGCCATCTCCAAAATCGATTTATATGTCACCGTGGTTCTCAACGTGGTTACAGATTTGTATTTGATGTCTATTCCACTGCCAGTAAGTGGTCCTCTCGAAACAGACAAACAAGGTACTAACCGTCTCAGATGCTATGGCGTGCCAACATCCCACTTCGACGAAAGGCCCTTCTCATCGCGATGTTTAGTGGTGGAACTTTCGTCATGATGGCCGGGATTCTTCGGTGCGTTCTCATTTTGAACGACCCAGTGGGAGGTGCACAACAAGCAGGATCATGGGCAGTGAGAGAAACCTTCGTGGCAGTAATCATTGGAAACATCCCAATGATATACCCCGTCGCCCGGCGTGCCATCCGCAAGATTTCCGAAAGTGCAACCTTTCGCTCTCTAAGCAACTCGCAACAAGCCAACTCTAGAGCCGACCACGCAGGCGACTTCCACAATGCACCGAATGGAAGTCTCGATCCTAATCGAAAGAAGTTTGGAGGAGGAAGATCAATGCATCCATTGACGACCATGGGAGGACAGACAGTGTCGAATAGCCAGGAGCATATTGTGAAGCCTGCGAATAATGGGGAGACGAGTCCCGATAGACATAGTGGAAGGTCGTCGAAGGATGGAATTTATGTGGTTACTGAGACTATCGTTCAGGCTAGGGAGAGGGAGGAAGGGGAGATTTGTCCAAAACTATCTACTCATCTGGTAACTGAACGGCCGACGAAGATTTCGGCACAGAAGAACTACCATTAATGGGAATGGAATGTAAGATTGCAAACTTTGTAGAAGGGTAGTATAGGAATAGGGAAAGTGCTGCTGCCTTAAGACGGTTCTCAGCCCTGAAATATCATTGGCCACCTTGCCCTACTTGTGCATGAGAAACGACATTGCAACAGTCTCCTCCCTCCCGTTAATCATACTGCTCTTCAATAGGCTTGTGAGAGACACCCGCAAGGAATTCCTCAATGGATACTCCGTAAAGACAATTATCTTTACTCTACGACTATTGCACCCTTTAAAGGAATGAGGCCAGGTGTGGCTGCATTAGACCCGTTCCGCAGTGTCGAAACGCTTGTTCCAAATTCTGCCCACTACTGCCGTTGGATTGTGGCATTCAATAATCGAAGCATACTCGCTGTCTCGTCTTCGTCCCAGGCGAATCAGTCCATAGCTGGACCCAGCAAAGCAGGGTTTATTTAGGAGGCCCCGTTACGGACTGTTACGCCTGGGACGAAGTACTATGGAGAATGATAAATTGGTGGCAGTGTCAGGAATTGCTAAGCGAATGCAACCCTTCATGGGGGGGGGGGTGGATAATTGGCAGGCTTGTGGAAAAACAGCTTGGAACACGACCTTCTCTGGAAAGATCAGTCTCCAGAAAGAACCGGTCAAGGAGGTATAAGGCCTGAAATTTTCGAGCCTCAAGTGGGAGTTGGGCTTCGGTGAACTCTCAGTGCAGGTTAGGAAACGCGATGTTTGCGCCTCCATCGGAGGGAGAAGAGAGGAAGCTCATACCTTACGATTGTTGGACTCGAAAACTGTTCCAAGGGACGTTGGTATCACCGGCAAAGTGTCAGCTGGCCACCTCAAATTTCGATGTTGGCTTAAGCTGTTTACAGTTCAAAATTGGTCGGGCGGAATGAACACAGCTCACTTCTCCATTTGAAAATATCGCACCACGCACGGGTGGATATCCAATTTTGAACAAAAAAAAAGTGATCAAACGTTCAATTTTCCCAGGAGAACATTCTTGTTTATGCCAGCCATGGTAGTTGAGAGAACATTCATGGGATTATGTTATCAAAAACAGTCATGAATGACCAGTTCTGTCGAAGCGGGTATTTTAGTATGTGTTATAGGGGGGATGACTTGGACAGGAAGCTGGAGGAAATTGAAAAGAAGATTTATTTGGGGAAGAAGCGGAAGCATAGTAGGTAGGGCGAGAAACTGGAGAAAATGGGGAAGCAACACGTTATCAAACAGGTGGCAAGGAGGCTGCCACCATCAATCACAGGAATTGCGGAGACTATTGGGTTTTGGAGTTTGGACTCTGGAGTAATCGTCGGATCCACCAACCCACCCGGTCCACCCACGGGAGGGTTGGTCTTTAATTAGTCCAGCCGGATTAATAGTTAATGCTCTTCCGGGATAGCAAACCCACTTCGAGGCTATTCACGAGTCATGGAAATTCGGTGGGAAACAAGATAAATCCTAACTAATTTCTAAGTGTATTTTCCCTACTAAATAATTAATAGCCGGTACAAGCGAAGCCAAGTAGGAGGGGAACCGGCTATTAAAGCACTTAATAAGTTATAAGAAAGTTGTTTTGCTAAGAACGAGAAGGAGGATCAGTTTATAGAGGGTCTTGTTCTGCGAGAAGAGCTATAACCGCTCCTATAATCATCTCTTTGTTAGCTAGGAAGCTACTGGTATATTACGTAATAATATATCTCTGAATAGCTTTATATTTACGATATTCTATAAACTATAGAGATGTTACCTTTACGAAAAGCTAAGATATAATACGAATAAAGTATAAAGTAAGACCAAATAAGCTATATGCTTTATTATATTACTAAGAGTTTCATTAGCCAATAGGAAGCCTCCATTTCCTGTCACGTGCTAGCGCTTACTTCGCTTACTCGAAAATTTTCATACTTTAGAACTTCTTTCCTAAAATAACATTTTTCTATAATACTATAAATAGCTTAAAGCACTTCTATAATATTAAACCAAAGAGCCTATAACCTTAGTAATTTATTAAGATAAAGAACGTTAAAGGTATCGATAAAGTAATAAAGCGAAATATTAGTTATATAAGCGGCGAAAGCGATTAGAATAAAGTAGTATAGAAGTAGAATAGAGAGGATATATTACTAAATAGAGAGGATTTACTCCTAGATAATAATATATATAACGAAGACAAAGACGAAGATAATAGAAGCGATAACGAATTTGAGAATAGCTTTAATTATTCTATATAATTATAATATAAATTATCACTTTTCATACTAAAAGGCTATATTTCAGTACTATATTTATACACTTTTATATCTAAAATTTATCCTATAATAACGCTAATAGCTATATTACGCTTTACACTAAATGAGCGTTTCGTATTACTTTACGAAACGTAAGAATAAGCATCCCTAGTGAACTAACGTCTGGGTTCGGCCCGGATTATCTACTAATCCGGTTGGACTAATTAAAAAAGACCTCCCGTGGGTGGACGGGTGGGATGGTGGCTCCGACGATTAACTGTTCGGGTGAAGAATGTTTATCCCTCGGCTGTCGGCAATACCCTTGGATGAAGACCGCACTAACCCGGAAGTCTGGCTCTCATCAATTCCGATATACGAAATGGGCGAATAACACCAAGTCATCTCATAATGAGTAAATCAAAACCAGTAGCAAAACAAACACCTCAAATTCCAATCGTTGTCTCCCTGGTTTCTGGTGGCATCGCTGGAGGGGTTGAAGCCGCAGCGACGTTTCCTTTCGAGTACGCCAAGACAAGATCTCAACTTCGGGGCGAACCTGGTGTCAAATCACCAAGGAACCCATTTAGTGTGGTAAAGAACGTTTACCAGACTGAAGGCTATCGCGCGTTATATAAAGGTTGTGGTGCGTTGGTCGTCGGAAGCATTGGCAAAGATGCAGTGCGCTTTCTGAGCTTTGATAGTGTGAAGAACGCTTTCCGAGATGCAGAGACCGGACTTTTGTCACCAGCGCAGAACATGATGGCGGGTGTTAGTGCAGGGGTTCTGGCAAGCATATTTGCAGTTACACCGACAGAGAGAATCAAAACGGCCTTGATCGATGATGCTAGAGGCGCAAAACGATACACAACTACTTTGCATGCCGTCCGGATGATCCTTCATGAGGATGGAATTGTCGGTTTATATCGTGGATTCGCTGGAACGACACTTAAACAAGCTTCTGGGACTTCTTTTAGGATGGGTTCCTACAATATTTTGAAAGATTACCAAGAAGTGAGGAATATTCGGCAAAGCACTGTGGTGAACTTTTTAAACGGCTCAGCGGCTGGAATCATCACCACATTATGTACTCAGCCATTCGATACTGTGAAAACGAGAAGTCAGGCAGCCAAAATCACGACCACAATGGAAGCTGTGAAGAGTATTTGGGTAGATGGGGGTATTGCCGGATTTTGGAAGGGGACGATCATGAGGTTGGGAAGAACAGTTTTCAGTGGTGGTGAGTTCTCCTTGAGAGTCGTCTAACGGAAGAGACTGACTGACCCAAAATCAAGGAATATTATTTACTACAGCTGAAGCTGTGTCGAAGGTGTTGACTCCAATCATGACACCAGCTCTTAAGAGTATATGACATGACGAAAGAAAGAATGGTCTCAAATAAGGGGGCGCACAGGACAGGAACTAAAACTACTTGGGTTAAGATATTATTTTGCTTAGAACCACTTACAATTCAGTCCGTAATATCGTGCATGGTGATGTTAAGTATTCCCCCGTCCCAATAGTTTGTGAGAAAAGGAATTGCCAGTATATTTTATGAGAACAACACTGCATCTGGAGTTGTCCAAAACAATCGCTTGCCAAACCCTCCTGCCCTCTGCCTCCTCCCTTCTTCCCAAACTTGTCCGTGGCATTCAATTTCTGTCACCAGAATATGATGTGTACGCCGTCCTTTATTTCTGCCCTTCCATGGACCGGGTATCATCTCGTTGCCGATGCTTCCGGAAATGAAGCAATTCGTAATTTGTACTTCTCGCCTACCAACCAAGCAGTTCAAAGTACTTCATGCGTCTCAAATGAGTTTTGCGACTCGGTGGGGGCATTCAAAATTGAAATGACATTAGGGGATGCGACTACAAAGTGTGAGCTCTTGAAGAGGTATCACGATGGGGTCACGAGTCTACCATTCCAGAGTTTAATTAGGCCTTTTGGAATAGCGGGGTCGTTTGGAAATGGAGAAAGAGGGTGTACTAAACAGACGCATTGGTTATGGCTTTGGAGATCTGTGTGGGTTCCAGCTGAATGAATGCGGACTCCACGTTGTCAGTGTAAGCACAAATTACTTAAACCTTTGAGTATTACTCAGAGTAATATGAGTAGAGTAGAGTAGAGTATAAGTAACGACTTTGGTGAGTAGAGTTGAATAATTACTTAGATTACTTAGAGTAATACTCTAAGTAATATACTATAAATAGATAAATAGACTAAAGTATAAAGTAATTATTCTTAAATTTGTTCTATTTAGTCTCTAGATTCTTATTCTTCTTCTCTTCTTCTGTTTCCTTATCTAGATAAAGACCTAAGATTTTTAAGCTACTTATAGCTTCTATAGATTATCAATTAAAGAGAGAAATAATAGTTAAAAGTTAGTTTCTAATAGATTTTTTTGTAGATTTCTAATCTAATTTCTAAGCTAGATTATTAATTAGCGTTTATTCCATTTGTTTATCTTCCTCTCCTAGTCAGGTCATTCTTTGAGAAATATACAAAAGACCCCCATTAGCAAGAAACTCCTTGGACGCTTATCAGCCACCAAGAAACGTCCACAGCTCAGTCGATTCGTACTGAAACTCAGTCTTTCTAACAATATGTTGATCAAGATCATAAGCGAACGCTGATCGACCAAAGTTTGCTGAATTCGAACACCGCGTTCCTTCATGCCCACAACTGGATACAGTCGCCCCAGGGGAGCCTCGGATTCCAATTTCAGGAATCCTTATTTCTTTAGCTGTTTCTACTTCCAAGAAAAAGATCAAACTCACCAAGAAGTAGTCCATTTTTGGTAAAAAATGCGCGGTTTTTTGAGACCAGACCACAGCCGACGATATCCTTTGTTCCAAAAGCAGGACCAAAATTATTCGAAAACATGTATTGTGAAAATACCCTCCCGTCATCTCCGTGGTAGCCCCATGATCCTGACATCCAGCCTGGGAGTGCATCAAGTTCCGCATCCTTGGTGCATAGACCGAGGCAGACAACGCTGTTGGAGTCGATAAGTCAGCTTTAAATATGTTCGATAGAATATTCTACAGCGATACCTACTTCCGAGGGCCGCCATCAAGGATAGTTATTTCATAGTAGCAAATAGATTTTCCTGTGTCGTGAGGAGATAACGGATGCCCCGATCTAACCGCCCAGCCTTGACAGTCACCACGAGTAGTGTCATCTGGACCTTGGAATCTGAGATTGACACCCTGAACTATGTCTATTTCTCCCGCGACATCTTGTCCCACCCACACAACGGTATTTTTCTTAGTGACTAGAGTGACGTTGGCAAACGCACCCATTTCAACTTCATTTTCCTCTTCTATTTCTTCTTCCAGTGGACTTGTATAATTGGTGAGTTTTGTATGGGCAGGAACTGAGCGGAGTGTTACGCGTCCCTTTGCAGCGGCAGTCCAACCCAAGGAGCGCCCAGAACCGCCAGCAATCGAATCGGATACTTCTACAATTCTCTGAAATTTGGTACCACAATTCCAGCTAATGGAGATGTTAGTACGGGTATTTTACAAGAGAGGCTGTCAAACCAAGTTCTCTCGACATTAGCATCACAATTTTCAACTTCACCGCAGCTCGGGCAAGTCGTTCTACTGTGCCTCAAGTTTTCGAAGAGCATACTCATACTTACTCTCTGTCCTGACCTAAAACAAATCTTCCACGGTCTTGACAGATCAACCTTTCGTTTTGTCTTCGAATCTTCGATGAGAAATTCACCTAATTCAATCTTCTTGAGGCCGAGATCCTTAAACTCGACCTTGAGGAGCGCAATTAAATGCTGAGTTGATCAAAAACATGATTAGGAAGGTCAGAGTGTGACAAACCTCGGCGGATCTAACACAGTCAAGATGAAATGGCCACTCGTGACCTAATGCATCAAAAAAGTATACGGGTTGTTGGCGTTTTATTTGTTCCGCAAAAACCCGCTGCATGTTGCATATCATCTCAAACATTTGAAGGCTCTGGCCTCTATTGGTAATTATTATTAGGCCAATAGATAGCGACCTGAAGGCGAGTTACTCTATCAGGCATATTAAACTCTGTGTGGAATTTTCTTTGGATTCCGCTTCGATTCTAAACTTAGATGTTAGTCGCTTTCATGACATTTATTACGGGCAACCTCCTGTAATTTTTCCAGCGTTTTGGAATGTCCATTTAAAATGCTTTTCGTTACATTTACTCCCTCGTTGATAGTCGCTAAAAATTCTTCTTGACCGGCGAGAGCTTTCGAATGAGTGATGTTCGACTCGCTATTCTCGAATTAGGGCTAGTTTGCTTGGGAGGCGCAACAAAACAAAACTTCATGGCAAGGCAGCTTACATCTGAATTGCATGAAGCATAATAGAAATCGCAGAAGTATGCGCATTTAGCGAAGCCCGAAACAAATCCACCTCCTTCTGACTACAAAGACCCCATTGGACTTTGCGCCACGAATCTTTAACCCAGGACTTCGATCCGCCATCCCCTAGGCAAGCCTGATACTTCCCGACCTTCTGCATGAATCCTTCAATTGTTTGGCGACATTGTAATGCTGCACCAAACAGCGCGATCTCTTGATGCTGTTCGAGACGAATATTTTTGACTTTGACAAGCGCATTGTTCAGGGAATTGAGTTCGGTAATCACTCCCTGGTATTGACTGGATGACCCGGTGCTGTCTTCCAATGCTTTGGTGATCTTGACGATGAGCTGGATAGCGGTAATTATATCGCCCACCGACCAGCCGAATGACATGACTGAATCGATTATGATCAAGTCGTGTAGAAGTAAGGGGGGGTGTTGCAAGTAGGTAGGATGCTGGATGTGGTGGCGGAGTTCATCCTGTTGAGGCTGAGAGAAGCCACACCCCCAAAAAACAACACCGGCCAGTCATTTTTTTCTGTTCAACATGACGGTGTCACCAAAAAAGCCAAAGCACGAGGCTGGTTCAAGTCGCACTGTAGTACTAGGAAGAAAGTTACCTATGGAGTCAGTTGCAGGAAAGATCTACCTGTGCCACACAAAACATATAAAAGAAACATTGCCTCAAAAACCCTTTTAACGAATAAACATGGCATAAAGGCGACAGGAAAAGCAGACTTTACGTAGATGGCTCAGAAAAGAGATAACTTTGCGCACCTAATATAGCAACTTGAATAAATGAGAACGGAAGAGAAGGAAATTAACGGCCCATGCCTTTGAAATTCATTTGTCTTGCTAACTGGAGATTCGAAACCCCACAACTTCTTCTTTCCCATACAAAAAATTGGAATCCCTCAACCAGTGAAACAAACAAGCACCACAACCAGACCGACTCCCAAATGTATTCAGCTCAATAATCGAACATCTTCCATCTCTCTCATCAAACATTACATCAACTGTAAACCCCTGCTTCAACAGTAAGACATCCATATCCCCACCAGCTCCAGTTCCCGCTTCTAATAAGATTTCGCCCTGTGTATTCGAAATCCCCTTCATAACTGTCTCCATCAATTGCTGCCTTTCTTCATCACTTAGACCCTCGATGAAAACAGATGGTTTATGCCATCTTTACTGAGAGACCGCCGTAATCCTCCCATCAGGTGGTGCGCAGAAGATTCGGAATTCCTTCGCTGTCTCCATATCCGCATTAAAAGGCAGGAAAAAAAAGCTTGATGGTAGCAGCCTGTCTCTCCAACAGACGTAGAATCGAATTTGTTCCTCGATGAGAGGTCGTAATTCTCAATATTATTTCTTCGATGGTTTTTAATGGCGTTACTCCTCTCACTCCATCTTTCGGTGAACATGCATCGAGACGTAGAAAGAGACCTTCGGATGGGAAGATAAGGGATGAGAATGAGTTTCCCAAGTCGGTTAATTCTTCTAATAAGATGCGGTTTGGCTCTTGGGTGTGTAACGACTTGGGTGTGTAACGAGCTTTGAGCTGCTTCTAGGAGTAGACGACCTTGTGAAGTAGAGAGTTCGATGATCTGGATGAGTGTTTCTGGAATATTTTGTGATTTTGAAATTAAAGGGAGCCAACGCTTGAAAAACTGAGGGTTTTCGGAAGGAATAGTGAGGTGAGTACCTTCTTTTTCAGTGTGGAAGTTGCTGTTGTAATTTTCCTCGTTGGCCTCTACGTCTTTGGAGTTGAGAATGACTAGTTGCATTTTTGTGGAAGTCATAGTTTTCCGATCGAGGTTCATTGATAGGTTTGGGTAAGAATGGAAAACAAGAAGGCTTAAGAAGGGGATAGGAAGGAAACATTTGCTTACTACAGTAAGTGCAGCTTGTAGGATTTGGATGGAGGAGTCCAAATAGAAAACGGCAAGGTGTCAGCACACATAAGAGTAACCGAGTAATTTCCTAAAGATAGAGGAGAAAGCGGAAGAAATATTGACACGAATGCACTAAATTGAGAAGGCCGTCGGATCTTCTAAGTGACCTTGACCTTGAACGTGAATAGGTCTCCTATCTCCATGTAGTTTCCCCGGCTTGAAGCTATCGATGAGGGGGTGCTATTCCTCGCACCTAGCGTATATCTGATCACGTGGGGCGAATAGATTGGCACGGTGAATTTATACGCTAAAATGAATCTAGACCAAGTACTAGTACTGTACCGCGAACAACGCTTTACCGTGTAACCTTGATCCATCCGACCTTACCTCGACGGCTAAGCAGTAAATCTCTACTAATCGTACGACGATGCGGCAGCCTTGACGCGCTACTTCGATCATGTTTCGCAGTTCCCTAGGAGGCACGCCTGCAGGAGACGGCGATGCCTCCGCAACCAATGCCGCCAATGCGCCGGCACGTGTGGATTCCAGTGCAATTGCCAGTTCCATGTCCAGCACTCAAGCGGCCGAGCGGATCCGTGTACAGGAACTTTTACGGTACATAACCATATTTGCTAGCCTTTCACCTTTGTCTCGTCATGTGATTTGTCTACTTACACTCGCTTCAGATACTTGCAACCCTATGAGGCCGACCCTCCGCTGTCGAGCAAGGCTCGGGTTGCCACCGATACAACCCTGACGGCCTTCGCTCAGCTTAGTGCTCTTCGTCTTGACTGTGAACGAGGATTTATATCGCTCATGGATGCTAGTCATCAATACATTGTAGCCGAAGCAACCAGAAGTCTTTCCCTCAAATCCGAGGATGTTCACGATCACAAAGATGATGCCTTGTTTCTTGGTCAGACAATTTTGGATTTCGAGTGGGGGGTTTGTCCGGTGTGTTGGAACGAGAACTCATGAAAAAGTCGTGTGCTAAATCGTTGCCAGGGAACCATTGCATGCTTTACTTCTCCCGATGACAGCTTGAATGTGACCACCGAGTATGTCAAGGCCACTCGGACTCATTATGTCATGAATGACATGTCCGCTTTGGAAGACTTCAAAGAGAGACCTTACATTGCTGGATGGCCCTATATGAAGTACTACGCAGAAGTTCCAATCCATAGCCCCTCAGGCCTCACAATCGGTACGTTATGCGTGGTCGATAACAAACCGCGCGAGGGGCTCGACATGAAAGGCCTTGAAATTTTACGTGAGATCTCCGAAGCGGTGATGAACCATCTGGAGTTGTGCGTTAGCAAGATTCAACTCAACAACGCCGAACGTATGATCCACGCTCTTGGTGGATTTGTTCAAGGCAGCGATAGTGTGAGAAGTCGTTGGTTAGAAGCGCAGGAGACGAGGTTCCCCGAGCCTGGACAACGCCATCTTAGTATCGCCGAAAGAGCAAAGTTGGAGTTTGATGGTTATCCGGATACAACAGAGGATGCGAAGCCATCTGGACCGGAAATTGCCACCACGAGCCCAGATATCCCTTCTTCATTTCAAAGCGATTCGAAATCTTCCAGGCCTTATGATGCAAACACCCGAAAGACGACATCAAATACTTTCACTTCAGAAAAGGTTGGGACGGAAAGCTCGAAAACGACCATTGAGATCCCTGGGCACAAGGGGAACGCTGCTGAAAATGAGGGAACAGAGCAGTCGGATAGTCTGACCCAGCTTGAGGTCTTGTTAGCGAGGGCGACCAATCTTATTAGAGAGGGTATTGGACTCGATGGGGTTGTGTTTCTTGATCCTCGGTCCACGGACGGAATGCTATTGACGGACACAAGCCCTACTGTTGAAAGATCTAAATGGTAAATTCCCCCACATCAAAGCGCTATCGTATTCTTACATGGTTCCAGGAGGCCGAGTTTGGATGGACAGTCCGATAAGCCGCCAGTGCAAGAGGCCAGCAGCAACCCTGAGCCCAAACACCGAAGATATTGCAAAATACTAGGTTCTTCTGTTCAACGAAAGCATGAGTTACCACAGGTTGAAGAACATACTCTTCAATACGTGCTCCAAAGTTTTCGCAACGGAGGAATTTTGCACTACGACAATGAAGGGTTGATCGGTGAAAATGGCACTGTTTTTAATTGGGACAAGCGCGAATCCGGAGGACCCCCAGGGCATACCATTCAAATACCCAAAGATAAAACGCCGGCGAACAAACTACGAGTAAGTTTCCCTGGAGCTACTTCCATTATGTTATTTCCATTTTGGGATACGAGCCACGACAAACTACTTGGATATAGCATAGCCTGGACTACGAACCCCAATAGGATCTTTCAAAAAGAGGATTTTGCATATCTTGCGGCATTTGGAAATTCTGTAATGGCAGAAATTGCACGACTTGATGTTGCTGCTGCGGACAAAGCCAAGGCTGGTTTCATATCATCGATATCTCATGAATTAAGATCGCCCTTGCATGGAATCATGGCGGGCGTTGAATTGCTACGCGACTTGAATAACCAGTTGAATCACGATAATGCGGCGACCATTATCCGGACGATCGAGTCTTGTGGCTCTACACTTTTGGAAACGATGGACAACCTTCTCACTTTTACAAAAGTAGCTACTGTTTTACCAGGAAAAAAAACGAGCACAGCAGTGGTTGACCTGGCAGGTCTCGTTGAAGACGTAGTTTCGATCTGCATCATGAGTCAATCCTTTCGAGAGAGCGCTGTGGCGAGAGGTTCAACTACCGGTGCTCGTGATCTGACAGTCGTATGCGACACACAAACAGGGGTCAACTGGCTCGTCAACACCGATGCAGGAATTTGGAAGCGGGTATTGTTGAATCTGCTAGGCAACGCCTTGAAATACACGAAATCAGGTGTAATCCAAATCAAGCTGTCGCAACAAGAAATGAAATCCTCCCCTGCTGTCACGAACCAAATCGACAATCCCGCCTCGTCATTTTCTAGACTTGAAGCGTCCACACAACAGGAGTGGCCAAGTCGGACGTTTGTTGGTGGACCGATTAAATCCAACTTGGCGGATGGAGCACCAACCTCAATGGTTGTCCTTTCTGTAGAGGATACCGGGAAAGGGATATCACCAGATTATATGGCTCATCACATGTTCAAACCTTTCTACCAAGAGGACAACATGAGCCAGGGTACTGGTCTTGGACTGAGCATCGTGTCACAATTGATGTCGTCAATTGCCGGGACGACCACCGTGTCGAGCGAGGTCGGGGTGGGAACCAATGTCCGTGTTCAGTGTGCTGTGGAGTGTTCAGAATCTAACGGTTCAGAGCCTTTTGAATTCTCGAAACGGAAGATTGGGTTTGTTGGTCTGGATGTAATGCCGGAACCTGGACGGGTTCCTAATGGTATACTGGACAACCGGTCGAAAAGCTTGCTCCTCATCCGATCCCTGTTGTTGGGTTACGCGGAGGATTTAGGCCTTTCAATAACCAAGGCAGAATCAGGACAAACAAAGGCCGAAATCATCATCACCACGGAAACTGCTTACTCAGAGGCCGCACAATTCTACCGACCGATGATTGTGCTAGCAGCTGAACCCATCTTGCAGCCTTTGAATACTTCGAAATTCCACCTTGTCCTGTCTCAACCGTAAGGTATCTTCTCATTATAGTGAGAATTCGAATTAACTGATCACATCATAGATTCGGGGCTCGAGGATTTCGGCAAGCTCTCGAGTCGTCCTTTGCTAAAATAGAAGCCTCCAGTGCTTTCATCAGATCCCCGTTAGCGATACGACATGCTGTTACAATAGAGCCACAGCCTTTACAAGTAGCAGGCCTCCCAACACCACCACCGGCAACTCCATCCCCAGCGCCGAACGAATCCGACCCCCCTTTCACTCTCCTTCTAGTGGATGACAACAACATTAATCTTCGAATCTTGGAAGCCCTCGCCAAAAAGATGAAACTGGCATATCTCAAGGCAACCGATGGCCTGCAAGCCTTTGACATTTACCGCGATGCCAAAAGGGTTGATGTCATACTAATGGATCTCCACATGCCCGTCATGAATGGACTCGAAGCGAATCGAGCAATTCGCAAGTTAGAGCAGGAAGAGGGACGAGAACGAGTGACTATCTTTGTTTTGACGGCGGCAGCGTTGCAACATGCCAAACAGGAAGCGATGGATAGTGGTGCAGATCGGTGTTTTGGGAAACCGATGTCGATGCAGGGTTTGGCGGAGGCGATAAGGAAGATCTGCGGGGGAGAGGGATTTGGGAGTGGGAAGAGATAGAGAGTGGGAAGAGGATAGATGTGTAATAAGTAACAAGTAAGTTAAAAACCAAACCCTGAGTCAGGCCCAAACCCTGAGTCAGGCCCAAACCCTGAGTCAGGCCCAAACCCCAAAGGCGCAAGTAAATAAACAAACCCCTTTTTTCGCGAAGCAATCTGTCTGGAACTGGAGTGAGGCTGAGGGATTTGATCGTTAAGAGTTTCAGGAAACGTCGTCACCTGCGACACGCTGGCCCTTTTACCTATTATCTTGTGATAGTGGAGGATAGCCGCACAGCCGAAGGCGTTCATAGGGCAATTCCCAAAATAGACTGATCTGCACGCCACTGCCCCACTTTACCAGCCACACGGATGACTTTCGCTTGGCATTCCAGCCTTCCTTCTCCGCCTCCTCAGTCCTCAATATTTCCATCTCACCACTTGCATCACCATCACTTGCCATGAAATGTCGGCCATGTCGGCCAATTCGAATTCGGCCAATTCGGGTCATGATGCTTCCTTCCTTCCGTCTTTCCCAGCCCAATCAGTCATACGGGTTCAGCCTCCACTTTTCTTCTTGTGTCGCAGAGACAACTCGCGTTACGAGATGATGATCGAGGTCAAAGTCGAGGCGCAGTTGATTCGTACGTACTTGGGCCACCAATGGGATCCCCATCAAGCACACCGGCATCTTCCATGCGAGGGCCTTGGTCTTCTCAGGTTGAGGGTTGAAGGTTGGTTATTTTCTATGAGGTCAAATATAACCTTAGCTTACGTCTTTCCCGTTGTCTCTTTCATTTCCTTGGAATTCTGACTTTCTTACTTTCTTGTATATCAATATACTCTGCTGAGCAGTTCCTTCCTTGGTTCTTTGGTAGGAAGTCTATTTAGAAGCATAGACTTCAAGCTTGCCTCGTACTACTTACTACACTTTCGAAAGCTCACACTACTTACTACACTTCCGAAAGCTCGAAATCGAGATCGAAGTCGAAGCCTTTTTCCCACCTCCACGATGCGTCTCTCCCTCCTCTCCCCCTCGATAGCTCTCCTCTCCCTCACAAGCTTCGTCCAAGCCATCCCACAAGCAGCAACAAAAGCTTCCTCAACCACCAAATCATCCAGCACAGCAACACGAGCAGCCGCCTCCCTGGCAGCCGCAGCAACAGGCACAACAGCATGCAACAACTCCCCCGATCTCTGCAACCGGAACTACAACAACATCACGCATATGGGCGCTCACGACGCTGCCTTTCTACGAGATAGTTCGACATCCTTCACTGCGGCGGGAAACCAGTTTTACAACGCCACTGTGGCGCTTTCGGCGGGGATTCGGTTGTTGCAAGCACAAGTTCATCTTGAGAGTGGACTTCTTCGACTATGTCATACTTCTTGTTCTTTATTAGATGGAGGAACTCTTGAGGCTTGGTTGGGACAGGTGAAGACTTGGATGGATGCTAATGCCAATGAGGTTGTTACGATTGTGTTGGTCAACTCGGATGATCAGACCGCTGCAACTTTCGGTGGGATATTTGCATCATCTGGCATTTCGACTTATGGATATACACCTGCCTCAACTTCTGCAGTAGCAACCTGGCCTACATTACAGACTCTCATCACGGCGAAAACGAGGCTGGTGACTTTTATTGCCTCGATCGATTACGATACGACCTTCCCTTACCTCCTCCCGGAATTCAGCTACGTCTTCGAGACAAACTTTGGGGTCACGGACATCGCCAAGTTCAACTGTACACTCGATAGACCAAGCACACAAAGTTCCTTTGCCACCGCTATAGCAGCCGGATACATGGGCATGTTAAACCATTTCCTCGATACAGCAGGAATTATATCCACTCCAAACATGACTGCGCTATCAACAGTCAATGGGCCTTCGACCACCGATGTGGGGGCGCTGGGGACACAGGGAGCGCAGTGCACGAGCGAGTGGGGGATTAAGCCAACCTTCATACTGGTGGATTTCTTCAATGTTGGCCCAGCTATAACGACGGCGGATAATTTGAATGGAATTACGGCGCAGGGGAGGACGAGTGTTAGTACGGCCCAGTTGATTGCTACTACGAGCGGGGGCTCTACGCAGAGTGGACATAGTTGGTTTGGGATTGCGGGGTTGGCTATGGGTGTTGTTGCTCTTGGGAACTTTGTGTGGATGTGAGGTTTCTACCATTTGTCCTTTGGTTTTTTTCTTTTTTCTTAGCAGCATAGCGAGGCGTTTTAGCGGGCATTTATTTCTTTTTACGGCATTTCAATGGGATGGATGGAAAGACAGGACTTGGATGGATCAAAATTGACTCTAGATTCTAGATAGGTGGACGGAAAACAAAGATCACCAGATCATGAGGATTAAAATGAAAAAACACTTATATGATATACTTGCATACTCCCATACCCAACACCTACCTCCCAAACATTCTCTCCCATTGTCTCCTCTTGGTTGGTCTTCGTCCTTTCCCCCAAAGTAAAAAAATCACATGTCGTGACATCAATCCCCGCCACTTGCCAAGTCTTGGCATTTACCCCACCAAGCAGCGCAGCGCAGCGCAGCGCAGAGCCCACCTCCATCGTACCCTTGCTTGCCACGCCACGCCACGTATCTCTATCTGTAATCTTACGTTGATATTATTGATATTGGAAAGCGAGACATCCATCATGGCGAACACGAAGTCCAAGACTGATTATGCTACTTTGGCGACGCCTCCTGTGTGCGTGGCTGATTTTTGTCTGATTCCTGTGAGTTTTGATTTGTTTTTCGTTCTTTCTGTGGTTTTGTGGTTCTGTTGTACTGTGGTTTTGTTGTACTGTGGTTTTGTTGTACCCCGCTACGAGCTAGGTTTATTGGTGAAGGGGAGGGCCCGTCAATGGTGAAGAGGGGGGGAAGGGGGGAAGGGGAGCACAGTTTGGGAGGAGTATGTTCCTGTATCGCCTTGTATCGCCTTGTGTGTGTCACCGAACGAGTGGGGATGCTATATGTTTATGTTTATGTTTTTGTTTTTGTTTATATTGTACGATGGAGTCGTCTGGCTTTGATTGAGAGGGGGTGGTAAAATGGGGAGGAGTGATTAAAGGGGGGGCCACTGGCCAGGGGTAAAGGATGAAAGTAAAGCGTAAGCGTACCTACCTACTAATTAATGCCTTTCCTAGATCGGGACACCGACCGCCTCGGTTTCGAGCGAGGTGGCGGCGGTGCAGAGGCTGTTGAAGAGTAGTGGGTTGGGTTTTAGTATGCATAGTGCTGGGACTACGGTTGGTATGTATGCCAAATCTGCCCTTCCTTTCTTCCTCCTTTCTCTTTCCGTGTTTGGTTGCGGTTGCTGTGGGATTGGGTCTGGATTTGGACTGGATTTGGACTGGATTTGGACTGGATTTGGACTAATACTGGATGCGTTTTTAGAGGGTTCATGGGATCAAGTCATGCGGCTTATTGGGCAGGCACATACACTTGTTCATGAGAATGGGGTTTTGAGGGTGCAGAGTGATGTTAGGATTGGTACTAGGTATGCTATTCCTCCTTCTCCCCATCTCATCTCATCTCATCCCCTCACTCTTCGCTTATAGCCCACTTACTTCTCTGCTTTCTTGTCCTTCTCCTTTTTCTTGTCCTTCTCCTTTTCCTCGTCCTGAGATCCCGGTGTGAAGAGGTATGGAGGAAATAGCTGATGATAGAGTGAATAGAACCGACAAGAAACAACACTTTTCCGAAAAGGTTGCCAAGGTTGAGAGTATCCTTGCTCAAGATGAAGATTTTGAGGGAGAGAAACCGGAGGCCAAGAAGGCTTCGACTTTTGGCGTTGTGGAGGGCGTCGCGCAGAGTGATGATCGGTGATTGTCCCGTCAAATCTCTGGTCCATCAAATAGGAAACCAGCCTCCCTTGAAAAGAATTGACATCTCAAGAAACAATTGTTCCGCTTAAATGGTCGATAAAAACACTATCTTCTGCTCTTCTTTCAATTTTGGAGTTTTACTTCCGTCTCCCGCTTTCTCTTTCATGTTTCCTTCTCTACCGTTCCCCGTACTCGTACTACCCTCCTTTTTTTCTTAGATCTGTTGTGGTGTCACAGTAACGGGTTGTAGTTTCTCGACTCGGATTGACTACTGAGCCTTGGACCATTGGACCGCTATTGTGACGTCCTATACACATGGAGAGAATGATTCCACACATTTTTCGGTGCTTTGTACGATGTAAATACTTTATTTGGGGGGGGGAGGAGGGAGTAGGGGAATGAGGGATTTTGTGTTTTTTATATTGTGCTGGGGATAAGTAAAAGGGTTCCTGATTTATAGCTGTGAAAGCTACGATCCTTCGTGTCGTTTTTGTTGATTACGCCCTGAGGAGCCTTGGTATCTGCCCGTCATATTTATCTTCTTTTCTGTTATCCTTGGAAAGAGCTCTGGAGTTGTTCATTCCAGTAATCAACAAGACAATTGAGAGGAGTGACTTAAAATTTTAGGCAACTTTTCGGTTACCTGAAATTTTAAGTCACTTGCGCACATCTAGGTATAGTTTAATATCGTCTCTCTTTACACACGCTCGTGTTAAGCGCTCGGGAGTCCTTTAGTTTTAATTCGATTGTTGAAGCACTTCGGGGAAGTATTAGTTGGCTTTATTTTTTTTCTTGGAATCCAAAGGCCACTTTAAGTTTTGTGTTTTCATTTAGTTCTCTCTTCATAGCTGTCTCTCTTGGTTCCCAGAGATGGTCTTAGAAAATATGAGCTATGGATGATAATGATCGCTTCCTGCCCTAGGTCTAAGAAAACGAGTGGTTGGTCTCCGGTGCTAAACCTAAAACATATAATAAATTTTTCTGATTTTTCCCATAGAGTGTTAGTAGCTTATAGTAGCTACTAGGACTTCTCGTAATAGGATATATATCGTTCGTTCTCGAGGTATATGATTGGATAGTTATATATGAGAGTAATCGGCCACCTTTCTCTTTGGGTACTATTGAGACTCTCTTTATTTTATCTTCGTTCTAATACTTTGGTCTATTAGATACGGCCTCTAAATACACCAAAAAGTTAGATTAACTAAATCGTAAGTAGAAAATCGCAAATTGTAAAATATTACTTTCTATAAGTATAAAAGAGAATATTTTTTAATTTAAATTCTCTCTTCCGTCTTCTTCTTCTCTCGCCTCTCTCTCTCTCGATTAAGACTAGATTAGTGTTTTTGGTTTCCCATCCTAGCCTAGCCTAGAGGTCAGGCTAGGATAGGCTAAGTAGACTCTTATTAATAAATTAATAAATATTTAGTAAATAAAACACTAAAATGAAACATAGACCGTGTTCTAGTAGTACTTATCCCTCTTTTATTTAATAAACAAGTTCTTTATAATTAGCGTTGCTTATTATATACTTATAAGTAGAAAAACACGGAGTTTATCTAGGTAGAAGGAAAATATCTAGATAGTGCTAAGAGGCGGGGAAAGCTAATTCACTAGACTAGATAGTCTTAACTATAGTAACTAGCTAATTAAAGAATATAGAGATTTAATAAGTAAATATTATATATATATATATATATAGTAGTAAGATCGTTCTTAGTGTTTTGGGTTTCCCCGCCTAATCTATTATTCTATCCTGTCTTAACGATCCTTCTTCTTCCTACCTCTATTTTAAGGCTATCTCGCCTAATCCTATTCTAATATATCACTTCTCCTAGCTACTCCGATCCTATTCTGAAGAAGTAGCCTTTCCTAGCCTATAGAGGAGGCTAGGCAGGGTATATGCCAGCCTTAAATATATTATTTATAGTATTATTAGTAGATTTAGCAGAAGTAGTACTATCTAAGAAAAGCATATAATATTAGAAGTAGTCTCTAATCGGTACCTACTATCCTCTCTCTCTAAATAGAATATAGAGTATATAGATATTTAGTATAGCATAGCAGCTATACGCTTACATTTTATTTAGAGAGAGAGATAGTAAAAACAGGGGTTTTACTATAGTAAAGCAAGTATCTAGTAGAGCACTTAATTTAGTGCCGTTTAAAAGGACTTAGAAGGTAAGTAGGTTATTACTAATCTACTAAGATAAAATTTAGGTATAATATCTCGTCTTTTAGCAGCTTTGATAATATTATTGTTTTTAATACTTCTTAAATTAGTCTATAATAATAGTACTTTTTATTACTTTTTACTTATATACTTCCTATCTTATTCTATCCTCTCTAGCACCTCTTCTTACCTAGCCCTATCTTTTAGTCTTCCTTACCTCTTCTATCTAAATTTAACATCTCTCCTATCTAATTCAGCCTAGCCTATAAGTGAAATTAGCCTATCCTCTCTAGAGTGCTAGGCTGACTAAGGCGGGGAAAGCTAAAACACTGAGCGTTCTTTTACTATCTTCTAAGAGAAGGTTAGTATTATCTTAAAACTACTTTATATAACTCTTCTAATACCTTCTAATCTCTTTTAGAAAAGGCTTTTAGCTAAAGTATAAACGCTCTATCTAATCTTCTACTTCTTCTTTCTTTTACTATTATAATATTAAAAGTATAGAGAAGCGTAGTATCTTATATCTATATTCTTATAAAGTTCTCTTAAAGTGTCTAATAAACCTATTTATAACTAATAATTTAAAAGTAGTAGCTCTATCCGCTTATATCTATTCTATAAGTCTAAATTTATAGTATATCTAAGACGCTCTACTAGAGAACTTAGTATAATAATAATAATAATAAATAAAAAATAAAAAAAACGACTTTACTTGAAAGATAAAATTCTTTATCGTCTTATCTTTAGTTAAATATTTCAATTTTCTTAAGAGTTTAGTATAGTAGTAATAACTGAACGTCGAACGATTTAAAAGTGAATAATTTATTATAACCTCTTTTATAAACTTCTATCTTTTTTTTTTCTTCGTATAATCTTAATAAATAGGTAATTTACAACGAGAAGCTCTTTTGAAGTATTATAGTAACTTTATTCGTAGAATTCGCTTCTCCTAGCTCTTTAAGACAGTGTTAACTAATAGACGATTATATAAAGAACTATAAAATTTAGAATTACTTACTTATAGTGAGTTACGAGTTAAGCTTCTCTTTTAATAATATTTATAAACTATATGTTTTTAGAAAAGTTATTTTTTCCTTCTTTATTTTAGAAAATAGAAAACTAAAGTACTCTTTAAGATATAAGACCTAGCTAGAAAGAACTACTAGATCTCTTATACCTTCTCTCTATTTACTACTATATCTAAGTAAATATAATATAAATAAACTTAATAATAGCTAATTCTTAGAAAACCTCCTTTTTATAAGAAAAATTTTCATACTCTTATAAAGTTTTACTAAGACCTTATAAAAATTTAGATATATATAAAAGTGCCTAAAAAGTTTATAGAGTAAGAAAGAGAGTAAAAAGCTCTTATTAGCTCTTCTTAAGAATATAATAATATACGTTATTATTAAGTAAAAAGGGAAAGATTATCTAGGAAATAAGAAATTTTCTAAAAACACACG
Source organism: Hymenoscyphus infarciens (assembly GCA_001414345.1). Classification (NCBI taxonomy): domain Eukaryota; kingdom Fungi; phylum Ascomycota; class Leotiomycetes; order Helotiales; family Helotiaceae; genus Hymenoscyphus; species Hymenoscyphus infarciens. The sequence continues at coordinate 9,502 of LLCB01000230.1, read as the reverse complement.
GTTTATAAATTATTAAAGCTTAACCTACAACTTACTATAGGCTTTGTAGTTATGGAAATAACTATTAGACTTACTTGAATTTCGAAAATGCAAGAGTTTTACTTACTTATGATCAAGGGTACTTAATTAACTTGCGCTACAATCTGATTATGTGAAAGAAAGGAGAAGAATAAGGCGAGAGAGTGGGAGGCTAAGTAGAGTGGCTGCACTCTGGTTACATGAAATGTCTGGAGGGGTAGAGTAGTCACGAGAGGGAACCAGGCTTTTCCCTTTCTTCTCGTCCTCTTATCGTCATTTCCGTCTTCTTGGGAGAGCGATAGACTTGGAGTACACGTGGCAAGGAAAAGAGAATTTGAGGGACTTCTCCGTATGATCGGTGGTCATATTCGCCACTGTCCGTTCCGTAACCAGTCGTTCATTTAGTTACATTGTAAATGAGCGTTCATACCCCAAAACAGTCACCTCCAACCTGATCCTCACTCAAACGGTACTATCTTCCACCAAACACAAGGTCCCAAAAAGCACTACATTTCCGGATCCCCATGCTCAATCAATTGCAATTACAGCCTAAATAATTGCCAGTGCACCGATTATTTTGCCCATTACAACCATTGGAATTGCAACGTCCGGTGTTGGAACCACAATTGTAGCCGCATTCGCAGCCAGCGTATGGGCCCTATTTCATTGCTTATCAGTAATCCTGATGGATGGTATGATATGGGAGAGAATGCGAGGAGACGTACAGAAGAACATCGAAGACTGTTGGGACTTCCGTTGCAGCCGTTCTCGTAGCAATTCCCGTTTGGGTAGCCGCATCGTGCTGCTGAGTTTTGGGTGCCCGCTTCGAGGGGTGTTGGGGTTGCTGCAGCTATGGTGGCGAGGGTAAGGAAGAGGAGGGGATTGAGTTGCATTTTGAAGAATGGATTTTTCTTGGATATGAAGAAGGATGTTGACTTTGATGTTGTTGGAGGTTGGAGTCGATGAAAAGTGAAAAGTACTTTGGTTCTTATACTTTCTGTTCACACCGTCATTCTCTTCTTGGGATGACGAACTGGTCTTGCAATGCTGTGGTATGTCACTAGTGCGAGTTAAGTTGCCGAATAGTCGAGGAAACGTGGTTGGGAGGTTGGCCATTTCCTCGTATTCAGGTGCGAACCTGAGGCTTGTCAAACGAGAGTTTGCGGGGTAGAAAGATTTAGAGTATGTACCACTCTATTGGGGGAAACTGAACTCACACAGAGTGCTTCATGTGTGTCGAGCATGGTAGACTTATTGCCCTGGTCATTAGTTGACGTGAACAGAACATTGCAGCACATGTAGGCACGAACCTTTCTTTGTGTTCCACAGCCAAGAGCGCTCGTTCATACGTAGAGATGCTTTACTAGCCAAGACTTGCTTAGATCGAGACTAATATTCAATCCTATCAAACGTTGTCTGGATTGCAACAAGGAAGGGAAAAATATCCTCCTCCCTTTCATTCGTATCGATGTTATTTTCTGGGAACTCCAAATTTTGACGTTTCTCGGGTCATTTTTGTACACAACCACCACGATGAGAGGTGGGGAAAAAACTGCAAGTAGTACTTGTACGAGGGAATATGAGGGTTGACCCCGCAAATGATTTTCCATTGTAGTGTGGAACATTTCGCTTCGGCGAACCTATCGGCGATAGCGAGTTGGCAATTATTAATGGAAACTTCATGATGGATATCATGTATTGAAGTGTGACCAAATAAAACTACTATGTAGCACAAACTCTAATTCTCAATCAGCTTATTAATTGTGTAACTGCTTGAAAATCCCCTCTTTCGACAACTGGTGGGTCTGGTCGTTAGCGAATAGTAATCACTGACTATACATCGGCAACTACAGTTCAACATCTATAAATCTAAAGAAAAACGGACTATCTAGTTCGAAATCCACAAGCATCACCAGGAATCATACTTATGTGCAACAAGTTTCCCATCAATTCTCGAAAGCAACAAATTACAAGTCTCAAAATGCTTGTACTCACAGGTGAAACCTTCAATTTTTTTCATCCCTAAATAATTAAATAACCACGAATTTAATTTAAGAACCTCCGGTAGATTAGGAAAACCCACGCTTGAAACAATCCTATCCAAAAATCACCTTACACCAAAAGATCTCATCATTTCCGCGTACAACACAGCTTCAGTCCCAGCCATCGCTAAAGAAGCAGGCATAGAAATTCGTCATAGTGATCTTGCTACGCCACCCTCGCTTCTGACATCCTACACAGGTGCCGATGCTTTATTTCTTGTCTCCTACCCCTCTGTAAGCAAGGAACGCTTCCCTCTCCACCGTGCTGCAATCGATACAGCAAAAGAAGTTGGTATAAAACATGTCATTTACACTTCATTGACCTAGGTGGACCGGTCAGGGATGAACCAAGTGTTGCTAGTGTTTTACAAGCTCATATTAATACTGTCAACTATTTGAAGCAAAGTGGGTTGACATAGACGATTATCCAGGAGGGCACCTATGCTCATTTATGAAGTAATATGGCTGGATTTTTGAAATTAGACCAGCGTATTAAATGAGTAGAGTAGAGTAGAGTAGTGACTACTACTCTACTCTACTCAAGAGATTTTAAGTACTACTCTACTCTACTTATTACTACTCGAGTAGTACGGGCCGAGTCGGGCCGATCGGACTAATGCTCCAGAGTGGCGTCGGAGTAGCGTTCTAGGGCTGCCAAGAGCTTAAGCGAGATATCTTTCCTCTCTATTTATCGCTTTTCGTCATATACACGTATTTGAGGCTATTTTGAGAATTTCTGTATTTGCTAGCTAGCTTCTAGTATCTCACTCTATACTCTCTTATATACCTTCTTTTTAGGCTAATTAGAAGGCTCTTTAAGTATCTTACTAATATAAGAGTAAAAAGAGTAAGTACTATTAGCTATTATACTTATTTAAGAGGCTAAAAAAGTACTAACTAATCTTAGTAAGCGTATTGCGAAGAGGTATAAGAGTAGGGTTAAAAAAGAGCTTAATACTAAATAAGACGTTAAAAGTAATAGGAAGTGTTATTAGTAGAATAGAGGTTACTTAGTACGAGAGGAGGTATATATATATATACCTCCTTCTTACTTAATAAGCTGATTTCTTAATTTACTATAAACTCTTTCTATTTATTGCTTTTTATTATATATATATATTTAAAGCTATTTTAAGAATTTCTGTATTTACTAGCTAACTTCTAGTATCTTACTTTGTACTCTTTTATATACCTTCTTTTTAGGCTAATTAGAAGGCTTTCTAAGTATCTTACTAATATAAGAGTAAAAAGAGTAAGTATTATTAGCTACTTTAAGAGAGGTTACTTAACTAATTAAAGAGAAGCTATTATAAATATAAGAAAGAATAAGGCTTTTTAAAAGTAAAAAGAACTATAAGTAGCGTAAATAGTAATATAATATAGTTATAATAGAGAATATACTACCTACTAACTATAGAGGTCTTCCTAAGCCTACTAGGTTAGGAGAGAGAGAGCTCTATCTATTAAAAAGCGTCTATTTAAAAGGTATTACTTCTGATAACTTAGAGTAAAGTACCTCTTAAAAGTATTTAAAGTCTACCTTCTAAATATCTAAATATCTATATCTAATACTCTATTATTAGAAGTATATTATATAGCGCCTTTATATAGACTATATTCTAAATATAATATACTATTACTAACACTGACTGTTTAAAGGTAGTAGTGTAAAAAGCTAATATATCGGTTTCTTATAAAGAAGCTGCTCTTCTAGTAAAAGAGTAGTACTATAAGAGATTAAGAATCGAGAGTAAATAGTGCTTAAAGTGCTACTATAAGGTAGGTAGGTGATCCTGTATCTAATACTAATATCTCTATCTCTATATACTTATAGTCTAATTTACTCGATTATAGATATATAATTATATATTTATCTTTCTTAGTAAAAGTAATATCCTGTTATTAAAGGCGTATATATATAAATATTCTATAGTTAACTAAATTAGCGTCTTTATATATAATCTCTATAGTATAAAGTAATTCTATAAAAGCTAGCTTTATAGTAGCTTTAAAGTTAAGGTTATTAATCTATCTTAGCTATAGAACCCGAGGCCTAGCCTCTAGAGCTTAAGAGGTAATCTATTATAATTATAGTATTAATAAAGGCTTTGCCTTCTTCTTCTTATAAGAGCTTTATATTATTTAAACATTTGCTATAATTTAATATAAAAGTAGAAACTTAAATAGCTTTAGATCTAGGTTATACTCTATATATATTAATTGAATTATAGAAAGACTGATTTATATAGAGTCTACTTTTAAAAGTTCTTAACTAATCTTACTATATACTCTTCTTAAAACTTACTTATAAAGTGCTAAAGTCGTCGCTAGCTATAGTTACTAGAGTCTCTTAACCTAGAACCTCTTAAAAGAGTATATATACGTATTATATACCTTCTAAGTATTTAGTAAGAGGCTATAATAGAAGAGTCTTATATATATCTTAGATATTTTAACTTTATTCTTTATATATTCGAGGTAATTAAGAGAGAGATTGTTAAATTAAGAGATTACTAGTATAGATACTAATTAGCTACTATTCTATATAAATTATATAAGAGAGTATCTACTAAGATATTATCTACTCTTAGTATATACTCTAATTATATATTAATATTAAATTAGGTAGCTAGGTATAAAGTAGCTTATAAGAGGCGATTTTAGTAGAGGTATTTTAAGAACTACTTAAGAAGTCTGATCTATATAGTAGTATTATCTATATAGATAATTACTCTCTTTATTATCTATATCTCTCTCTATTATTTAAAGAATACTCTTACTATCTTAATCTTAAAGATATTTATATTAAATTAAGAGTTCTTTTTAATCTCTAGAAAAGGTAACTAAAGAGTGTATTCTTTTAGTAATATATATATATACTCTTATTAAATATATCTTAGATTATCTACTTCTAAAAAGAAGGCTCTTAGGCTTTTGATAGAGGTATTATAAAAAAGGTATATATATAACTAGATATTATTAAAGAAGTATATACTATTAAACTGTGATAATATCTTATTCTACTACTTAAAGTCTTTCTAGACTTCTTTTAAGAGGCGCCTCCTTTCTATATAAGGTATATGATTAAGCTATATATATATAAATGTCTAGAAGTTATAGTAGAAGGCCTAGCTTAATTATACTATAGAGATATAAAAAGATAGAAGGCTAGTAAGCGATTTAAGCTTATTATAGATAATACTTCTATAGTTAATAAATTAGTGTATCTTAAGCTTTATCTTAGCTAGCTTTTCTAGTAGTATAGAGGCTCTAAAAGCGACGATATCTATTAAGTACTCTATCACTTCTAAGAGTGTATCTTAAGCACTCTTTTTATCGTTAATTAGTATATCTAATATTTAAGTAAGAGTCTTATACTCTATAGCTTATTTCTTAAGAAATTAAGATATAGCTTTAATAGCTTTAAATATAATAAACTCGTTATCTAAATAGTAGCTTATAATATACTACTTTAAGTATAACTATATTATCTATTTAAAAGCTTCTACAAAGATATTAAAGATAAATAGTACTATAGCGAGGCTAAAGAGTAGTATTATATAAGTGTAATAAATCCCTTTCTATTAGAAACTTAAAAGCTAGTAAATTTATAGTATAATTAGTACTATTTGAAAAGTGTTAGATATATCTCTTTTAAGTATTATATACTCTTAGCTAGCTTCTTATACTATAGCTAATATCTCTTAAAAGGAGACGTACTTTAGATATACGTACTTATCTAATATATAATAATTTATTAAGTAGCTTTTAGAATAAGATAAATAGTATATTTAGCGTTGATTACTATTAGGCTTTAGTTTAAGTATAAAACTAAGTAGAGAAGCTATAAAAGGTACCTTTTAACGTAGATTAACTTTCTTAATTAAGCTAGCTTTTAAATTATTTCTTACTTTTAAAGTTAAAAGCTTATTAAATTTAATAGCTAATAAGAGGTTCTTTAATATATATAAAACTTCTAGGCTCTTATACCTAATTAACGCTCTAAATCGAAGTATATTATTAATGTTTTCTAAGAGTAAACGATTAAGATATTAGAGTAATAGTACCTTTTATACTTTAAGAGATAATAGAGAGAGTAATATATCTAGTAGCGGTTTTAATATATTATATAAAGAGAAGAATACTATAGTATTTAATCGAATAAGTATAGAAGAGTATAGATAAGAAGATATAAATTAGAGTAAAAGATCTTTATTAGTACTACTATAGTCCTTATCTATCGTCTCTCTTATACTAACTTCTTAGCTCTTCTTTATCTTCTTTTTATCGCTCTTATTGTCTTTCTTTAGTAGATAGATTCAAGTATAATTTAAGTCTTTATAACCTCTTAGTTTACTTATCTTAAAGTACGTCTATAAAGAGATATTACTATTCTAATTATAACTTTAATAACCCTCTCTTCCTCCTTCTTTACCGCTGCTATAGCCTAGTCTTCTTATCTAATAGTATTAAGTAATTATACTCTTAAGTATCTCTTATAATTCTACCTCTCTTAATCTACCTCTACTAACCACCTTTTTCTATTAGAAGAGTACTAATTAGATTATCTCTACCTAGGTATAATCCTTAGCTAGGCCTACAATTCTATAGTTAAAGTTATTAAGCTAAATATAGATACCTCTACTAAATAAGAAGATTATATATATAGTGTATACTAGAAAGTAATAGAACTACTTAGTAGTATTAGATCTAAAGACCTTTAGTGTCTTCTTTACTCTAATATTTAGTATACTAGCTTCTTTATTAAAGGAGATAGTACTTTCGTTGTCGTTAATTAAAGAGGTGTTATTATCTAGGTAGTAGAGATCTCTTAGCTTAAATATACCTTATATAATTTATATTAAGTACTTCTTATACTTTAAAAGAAGGCTATTAATTATACTAAGTATATAAGAGAGGATATTCTTACTATTGTTATTCGCTGCTAATATTCCTCTTAATAGATTCTCTTTTAGATTAATTCCTTTGCTTATTAGTAGCACTTTCTAATAAGAAGAGAGGTTAGTCTATTAAGTATTATTAGTATATACTATCTCTTCTCTTAGTATATTAAATCGTCGGCCTTGTCTATTCGCTTCTTAATTAGTAACTAGTATAGCGATATTACCTTAATTACCTTAGCTAAGCTCTAGAACTCCTGCTAGGTTACTCTAGACGGCAGCGCTAAAGTTATAAGAGTATCCCGCGCTAAAATTAGCCTATAAGTAGCTCTAAAAGTTAGAGTATTCTATACTAAAGTTGTCTTAACCGAAGTTGCTCTAAGAGAAGCTTTAAGAGTATTTTTAAGAATATTTAGAGGTAAAGCTCTAAGAGTATCCTCTATTAAATAGTTCTCTTATATAACCTTAGTATCTGCTATTATATCTACTTATATATCTATTAACTTAGAGGTATTAGTTACTTTAAAAGAAGAAGAGGTTATTCAGCCTATTTACTTAGATAGAGTCTTAGAGAGAGAGTTTATTAATACTATTATTATCGTTATTATTACTATTGTTGTCGCTGTTGCCTCTATCTTATAGATAGAAGTCTATTCTATTATTATCTTAAGCTTAACCCTAGTCCTATTATACTTATCTTCTTTAATAGGCTAGATAGTAAGTGCTATTTATAGTATTATCTTAATTAATAGTAGCGTCTTAGGTAGTATATTATACTTATATAGCTACTTAAGTGTTATAGCGTGCTTTACTAACTCGTCTATTATACTTATCGTCTTTAATATTATCGTCTTCTACTAGTTAAGCTTAAAGCGCCTTAGTAGCTCTATTACTAGCCTTAGTAATAACGCTTTTATAAGCGACTTATTTACTATGCTTTAGAAGCATCCTTGATAAATAGATAAGAGTGTTATTAGGTTAAAAAAGAGCTTAATACTAAATAAGACGTTAAAAGCAATAGGAAGTATTATTAGTAGAATAGAGGTTACTTAGCACGAGAGAAGGTATATATATATATATCTCCTTCTTACTTAATAAGCTAATTCCTTAATTCACTATAAACCCTTTCTATTTACTACGTAACTCTCTTAGTATTCGTTTTAATAAATTAGTTCTTAATTAAAGAATTATAAATATAAGTACTTACTATATATAATTACTAATAGTATTAGAAACTACTTTACTATATAAATATATATATATATTACTAAGACTACTCGAGTACTACTCGAGTAGTTATAAGTAACTACTCTACTCTACTTATCTAATCCGCTACTTATACTCTACTCTACTCTACTTATTACTACTCGAGTAGTACTTAAGTAGTTGAGTAGTCTGTTAATATGCTAAAGTAGACGGGCTAGTTGATAAGGTGTAAGAAGCGGTTATTCCTAGTAATAGACCGAATGCTTAGGTCAATAGAGAAGAGTTAGGAATTACGACTAGAAGGATTATAGGTAAATAGGTATATAATTGAACTCACTTATTAACACCGTCAGGACTCTGCTAGTTGTAAATACGAAAAGTAAAATTATATCAAGAAGACTATTACTCTAATAAGCACACGAATCTACATAATACGCCAGATCATAGATCTTTATACTATATATACTAGAAAAAAGGTTAACCTTAGCATTCTTTCTATTGACGAGGTAATTAAATATTATATCAAATATAAGAGTCTTCTACTGAGACAAGAAGACTTTCTTTCCAATTAGGCTACTATATACAAAGCTTAGGAACTTGGTAAAGCGGATTATGTTAACCCGGCTTTAGAGGATATTTTAGAACGTCTGCCAAAGACATTAGAAGATTAAGTAGTCTACGAAAAGGCTGAATCTTCTGTGCTAATCTAGATAAGAACCGAGAAGATTAGCCTAAACAGATACCTATACAAAATCAATAGAACAGATAACCTATAATGTGAATATAACCAATTATACTAAACTATTAAACATATACTCGAAGACTATGAAGACTTCGAAGATTTACATATAGGAGTAGAGTATACTAGCGATACTAGGGTCTTCTTTTCAGATAGCAAACTCATCCTAAAAACTGTTTTATTTATACTTATAAGCAGTCTTTTAGACTAATTTACAGTATATACGTATTCTTATTCACCCCTATAAAGAAGGGGCACTATAAGAGAGAACGGCTAGAGCGGTAGTTTAACAATTGTTATCTATACTAACTAAGCCCTTAAGAGGGCTATCGCACTATAACACTATATGTTCGGGATAGAGGTCACACTTAGAGTTTAGATTGTTTAATTTATTTTAGGTCTCTTTTATCTTTCTTTTATCAGCCCTGGATACGGAGCCGATGGCTCGTGACCATATTTGTAGACTAGACCTAAATAGTGCGTCTGCATAGCGCTGCTAAGCAGCTAAATAGACTATTGATACAAAAAAAAAAAAAAAAAAAAAAAAAAAGATAATTATATTAGAATATAAGAAAGATACTAAAGACGCAACAACA